>JAOTRS010000011.1:5642604-5654998 GCA_028565755.1 Dinotopterus cunningtoni | reverse complement strand
CAGGCCTCTCTCATCTTTTTAAGTGGGAGAACTTGCACAATTGGTGGCTGACTAAATACTTTTTTGCCCCACTGTATTTATTCAGTCACTCATCGTCTATACTACTTCATCCTGTATACAGGGTTGCTGGGGGCCTGAAGCCTATTCCAGGAGATTTCACAGGCAAAGTATCCTAATATTCACCTTTAGCTCAAAATATATGATGGTTCAACAAATATTTGTAATCTTATTAATATATCGTGTTTTTTGGAGCGCAAATTGTATGCAATAATAAAAAAAAAATAGAAACTTTATTATTATTATTATTATTATTATTATTATTATACCACTTATCCTGTGTGGGTTCACGGGGGGCTAGAGCAAGGACATAAGGCCAAATGGTGGTCATGGTTAAGAAAGGCGTGCCAACTCATTACAGACTTGGTCACACAAGCAAACATACACTATGGACAATTCAGAAACACCAAACACCCTAGCACAAAAGTCTTTGGACTGGGGAACCAGAATATACAAAGGAAACCCACAAACCACAGCAAGAACATGTACATGTAAGCACACAGACGAGACTTGAACCCTCAACCTTGGAGGTTGACGGTTTGAATCTCAACCCTACAGTGACCCCACATCCCCCACCCTCGCGTGCTGGCACATGATATTATGTTATTATAATATATGCTAAACACACAAATTATAATATCTTGTTTTTCAAGTGTAAATCTTTAATTTGACAAATATAGATAAAGTATCAGTATAGAGGGCAAATCGATGCAGAAAAAGAAGAGAGCTGTGAAAACCTTCTCCAGAGTGCTCAGGAATTTAGATGATTCATGATTTTACATTCAACAAGACAACACTCCAAGCCATATAAAAAAAATAACAGGAGTTTGTAAGTCCTGGAGTGGAATCTCTTTGCGGAGACCTCAAAATGTCTGAGCCCATCCAACCTGGTTGAGTTGAGAATGATTCTGACAAGAATGGGAAAAAAAAACATGCTTGTAGTATCATTCACATGTAGACCTGAGGTTTTGATTGCTGCCAAATGTGGTTTAAACAAGTACTAACTCATGGGTCTGAATACTTACTGTAGGAAAAATAAATGTCATATTTTAGTCCACCATGTCAGCCACTTGTTTTAAATCCTATTTTAAAACCCTGGGCATTAACATGGACTTGGCCCCGACTTTATGCTGTAGTACCCTCCACTCGTCAGCATGGAGCATTAGTAAGTCAGGCAACTTTGCAGTAATAGTTTAAAGAGGTGTTCACATAAGTATGGCTATAAACTGTACAGTTTATTGCAGAAATGTACATACATACTTTTATTTCAAAATAAATTTTAGTAAATTAGTTAACATTAGTATATATACATACTTCCTCCAAACTATTACATTATTAGTTATTATATTTAAACTACTATTATTATTTACATACAGACCTGCTATGCTTTAGGTACGTCAAATACAAGCTTATCTGATTTATGCAGATTTTCGTGCTGCTGTAGAGTGAGGTTTATTCAGGCCTTGATGTGGCGCCTCCTTCACCACACTGTAACAACAACCAATCACATTCTCTCTCTCTCTCTCTCTCTCTCTCTCTCACACACACACACACACACACACACACACACACACACACACACACACACACACACACACAATGGTTAAACGCAGGCCGACACCACAGACATTTTGTTGGAGGGGGAGGTGCTAGCTGCACATGCCCCATTCCCACTGCTGCCATTTTAATGCTACATTTTTATTTTCAGTATAACATGGACTGGAGCTTCTGAAACATTGTTCCTTTAAAGAAAAAGCACAGTTTTGCTGTTTCACTGACCAAGTCCAGTCACAGCAGAAGTTTTTTTCCCTGAAAATAATGTTACAAAAGCAGATTTTATAAAAACTGCATTTCCATACACTACAACAGTATGACATATGGATCATGTCATGATCGTATAACCTGAGTCTGTCTAGATAATCCACCGTATATACCATATATAGAAATTGTCCAACATTTATAGTGCTGGCTGTGGACCAGTTTTACCTTTTAGGGTCACTGCTATCCTCAGACTTGTTCTATACCTGCAGCGCTAAGCACTTTTAGCTGTGCTGTGTAAAACAGCTCCATCAGAGGCTTCAATAAATGTCTTGGTTTATTTCTATTTGAGAAATATAGTACAGTTAGCACTCTGTGAAGTCAATTGGTGTCGGCATCACACAGAGAGTGAGAGAGAAGAGATGAAACTACACACCACAGGCCTTTATATAGCCATGCACATTTCCAGATTTATCTATAAAAATTTGAGCACAAAGCAGGAAAGCTGATCCTGTTTTAAAAAAACATCAAAAAGATACATTTAGCTGTCAGCTTTGCAGTTTTTTTTAAATAAAATAATAATGTGCATCTTTCATTGATTAGATATAAGATCTTTTATGTGGCTATAACATATAGTCCAAACTCTTTATATGCCTCTGATTATTGTAGTTATATTGTCTGTCCAACAATAGTCCCAGGGAGTGAACTGCTGCTAATCATAGAAAAAAAAAAAAACCTCTTTGAACTCCAAAGAAATGTGATCTCATTGCACCTGCATTTTTATGTACCAATTTTCATAGACTTTAATTATTAGCTAACATTCTGTCCTCAGTTTATTTCGTAATGCTTATGATTGTTGTCTAATGTTAATGGTAAGAGTGAAGACAGTAAAAGGGACTTTTTCTTTTTCCTGTTCTAATGTCACCAACTTGCCGATCCCTCAGTAATGAGTGGGTGCCGCCAATCAGGAGAAGGGTGTGTTTTGTCTACAAACTAGCACAACTTTTATAAAAGGCTACACTTCTGCCCATGTGGGCTTGCCTGCACTTATTTTCGTCTCTGTCGTATAGGCTACACACATCTGCCAGGTCACGACCTACCACACAAAGAGCCCAACATGATCCTACCACCAGTGACTGGGCACACACACACCACGTCACAAAGGAGAAGTTACACACACGCTTCTGCTGTAAAAGGCTAACACTCAAAGAACAAAGACCAATATAGCCCCTACACAAAGCACTTTCAGCAGCCAATATTTTCATTCATTATCTCTCTCTCTCTCTATTTCACTCTCTTTCTTTTTGTCTTGCTCATGCTTTATAAGCGATATATAATTCCAGTAGAGCCTAAAATCAGCTCTCAGTATAATTCAACACACCAACAAGCCACCCCCACAAACACACACAACCACTCACGTGCCCCCTTAGTTCTTTACACACCCTGTGTTGCCATGTTTAGCTATAAGCAAAGTGAGCATCCAGCCCAGAACTCTGTTTCTGTTATGCTTAGATAACACATCTCCCCTGCTGCCTCTAGGGGGAGCTAACCGCCCCACACAACTGAACAGAAGGTTTTTATTAAACCCTCATACCCTCCAAATATATAGTGTTATAAAGTTTACTTGAATACACATGGATATATTCCTATTGGTTTGAACTCGTCACTGATTCCACAACAAGCTTTTCTTACACCATGATGTCTATTTAAAAACCTCATACTTTTCCTCCCACGTGCCATCACACCAACACGTCTACTCTACCAAGCAAAAGTTCACACACATGCGCATAGAAGGGCTTCGAGTCTTTTAGTGTGTATTTTAGAATTTAAAAATTAAGACATTAACACTATGAAGTAATGTGAGATTTAACTAAAAATGTATTAAACAACCTTTGTACACTTTAAACTTCTTCTCAACTAAACTACAGTATATGAGGAGCTGCAGCCAGGGCGATTGACTTGAACCTAGATAGGCCAAGATCATCTGTGATTTTACGGAAATTTTCCTTCTTTGGGGAAATTTTAACCATTTTATAAAACTAAGCTTTTAGGAAATGGTACCTTAATACTAAACTGAAAAGTTACTGATCCTTAGCTTCCTTTTGTACCTATTTTAATGAGGAAACACATTGTAGTCAGGCTCTACATTATAAATCTATAAGATTCCCCCCGCAACTGAAGGTGATGATAATAACAATGATAATAATAATAAAATAGATTTATTGGCATTATCATCATTGTCTACAGTACTAAAACACACTAATATTTCTTTCTTTTGGTTTTCAAGTACAAAATCTCCACTGTGCATAATGAGCATAGGTTTTAACCCAGTTAAATCTCTTCAGTTGCTTTCTTTGCCTCACGTAATTCAGTAGTTTCACTTCGAAATGCTGACTTTTTAGCCAGGCAGTGAGACTCTGAGACTTTGATGAAATTGTCTTTGGATTTAGGGTTCAAACTTTTCCACTGCCATTTGTTTTACAAATCATAAGGTTTACTTGATTACAATTTATAATATACAGTTTGCTTTTGTTAATGGTTTATTAAAAATACAGCAACGTTAACAGTAAGTGGATAAAGGTGTTTTTTTTTGTTTGTTTGTTTATTACGTTCCAGTTTGCTACAAGGACAAGAGGATATAGGTTTTGACAGGATCAGTTCATAGCCAGAGTTGTTTCAGAATAGTCAGAGTCATTGTCTTTGTTGCTAAAAACACATACTGCGTATGTGTTATTTGTTTTGTAGACACGCTTGGTTAAAAGGTTAAAAGTTTGAACACTGGTTATATCAAGTATGTTTATAGAGCATCAGAGTAGACAGTTACAGAACCCTTCAAAGTCTATGAGGCGTATATACACAACAGAGGTTTAAAGTTGTCCCTCATGCAGATCAGCCCTCATCCCAGCAAAGCAGCACGTTCTGCACACGGGTATCACCATTTCATATGGCTGAGGGAATCTGGACTGTGGTTGCCAAACCTGATGGGCCACCTGAGTTTTTAAAATGTTGTAATAGTAAATTTAAAAAATCAGAAACCAATATCTTTCACTCTGTTTTTGTTTAGCAGTATCTTTTAAATAAAAAATAAATTGATAAAAAATGAATCTTTAAAATTTTCTAATTTAGTCAAGCATTGCTGTGTATTGTAGTGGAAATTGAGTTTATCTAACTCTCCCTGTTTTATTTTTTTTTTGTTTTTTTGAAAAAGTGGAAATGACAAATAATCCGAGGGAACTGAGAGTTAAATAAACATTGCAACTGCTCTTAATCTCCCATTTCCAGTGCTAAAAGTCATTTCCTTGCGTCACTGCTGTTACTGTGCACATACTTACGTAGGAGTGTGTTGGTTTATAAAGCATGCCGTAAGAGAGACATTTTTTTTGCAAGACCCATATAGCCTGCTTTTCTAGTCGCTCTCATCCATTATCTGTTTAGAGTTTTGGTCTGTAAAAATTTAGATTGTAGACCAAGGACCTAGATTTTATTACAAGTCATTTGCTAGTAAATATATACCAGATGTTTTGTTTAGGGTTAAAAAAATAAATAAAAATAAGAGCAGCAAAATCATTAAATATTATATTCTATAAATATTTATTCCTTTTAAGCTTTTTGTAGTTTAAGAGGTTATTAAACTAAGAGGTTAGCCGTTATTCTGTTGTTGGTCTTTAGGCTTCTTCCAGCAATGGGTTGCCATGGGAGTTTGGTCATTTGCTGGGAATCGAACCTGGGCCTTCTGCATGGCAGGCGAGAAACCTACCACTAAGCCAACAGTGCCCATGTTACGTAAAATTTATATGAAGCAATTGGTTTCTGTAAAATGAACATGCTTTAAGTCCAATCTAATCATCTTGACTCGTGAATATTTGTTTATTTAGAGCTCATGTTTAGTGTTCATTTATTGAACCTTTCTAGAACATGTATATTAGTTTATTACTTTTAATCATTGTAGTTAAATAAGTTTAAAAGAAAGAAAAAATGGATAGAAAATGGTTAGCTATAGATTGGTCATAGTGATGGCCTTCATGAATATAGCGTTTAGGAACATGTTCTGTTTGGGGACCATACTGCTAAAAAAAGAAAGAAAGAAAAAAAGAAGGAAAAATAGTGAGGAAATATTTACAATGCATGCGGATTAGAAATGTCTAGAACATGATTGAACATTATTGATCCTTAGACTGCTGTGCCTCTGGAACTCCGAGATGGTCATGTTCTCCTTTCACACAGAACACCATGACTTCACTTAACCCTGCTCATATGTTCAGCTCTGATTTTCTCAAGTTTCTTCTCATTTTTCCCTCTTTTTTGTTTGTTCCTTTTTCTTATTTGTCTTTCATGTTCTTTTATTACTCGCATATCCCGTAACTGCTATTTTGCTTCCCCAACAGACTCAGTGCTGTCTTTGTCCCAGCTCATATTGGACACCTGCTCGGTAACGTGTGTGTACCTGTGTGTGTGTGTCGAGAGCATGCCGTTTTCATACAGCGCTGTGTTCATCACAGCTGGTATTTGCTTAGTGAACCATGTGGCCTAGTGATATCAGTGGCAGTTTGGGTGTGTGTGTATGTGTACACCAGCCAGCCATTGATTTTCATCCATGGTTTACTTTGCATAGGGTTGTGTGTGTTTGTGTGTGAGAGACTCTCTTGCATGTAATTAACAGAATTCTGTAGTAGACATCATGCAGGACCTGCTCTGTGAAGTAAAAACAGGACGAGGTGATTTCAAACCAGCCTATTGTGATATTGAACTGGGCCCTCCATGGACATGATGTTTGCAGTAACTAAACCCAGTCTAATACAGTCATGAATGAACATAACTGAGATGGTTTTCGAAGTTTAAATCACTGTATGAGCATTAAGGCTTTAAGATAGAGTGCAGTATGTGTAGAAAGGAAGTAACACTCGTGGCAGTCGTCATTAATGAATCCAGCACTTGTAGTTTCCTGATCTGCCTGCAGCCATGTTGATTTTCAAAGAGCTCTTACACACACACAAAAAAAAGAAAATATAAACTGTTAGGATTTCATCTTTACAATATTTCCATTCATTCTAGTGACCTGTATAAACACGTTTCTGTGTCTCAACATGTTTTCTTTTCCCCCAGCATCTGCATGTGGTTATTGTACCTGCTAGTTTTCAGCACAAGTGTGATGTTGATGAGTTGCTGTTCTTTGGCATGTTTAAACTAGATTCTGTTCTAACTAACAAGCACTGTTTGACTTTTAGCATTTTCATTACTTCTTTAGTTACACTGCTGTAAGTAATGTAAAGCATGACATGACTAATGAAATTTACAATTCAGCCAATTCAACTTGCCTACAAGGAGATACAAACTATTGTTTCGAACAGTTTTATTTGCAGGTCAGGAATGATATAGAGAACATACAGAGAGTGTACAACAAAATATTTTTACCTTTATACTTTCATTTTCACTCATATCATTAGTTATATACATCACACAACAGCTATTTTATCAGAGTTAATCCCAATGAGCCTGTGATCTCAGGACCTTATACCTAAAATAGGAAATTGGATTTTTTTTTTTGAATACTGGCTAATAAGCTAATTACTAAATACAAACGTGCATTTACTTCATACTGTATGTACATATCGCTGAGTTTATAATCATGATAGTTCGTATGGATGTAAATCACCATGGACTTCCCGAAACAATATTATTACAATCTGTAAAAGCCGATTCAATTTTATAAGTAAGTATCATAATTTTATAAACAATTTTATAAACAAACTTGGCAAATAATTTGCTCCTTTCACACAAGATGCTGTTCTGTACAAATAGTTTAGAGCGCACCACCTGCAGAATTATAGAGGAACGGCAATGTTTTATTGGTTGAAATGCAAATGTATATAAACTTAAAATGGGTTTTTTTTTGTATCCAATTGGGTGTCAGTGTAACGATACATGCATTAAATAAATAAGTAAATCAGATTTTTTTTTCTTCCATCTCTAATAGTCTTTAAACAGCTTATCTAGTAAATGCCTGTCGAACTTTTCTTATTTAAAGCCGAATGACTCTATAAATCATAACCATTTGTGCATTTCAACACAAATGCAACTAAATAGAGTGACACAATCCGTTCGGAGTCACATTATAAATGCAGTTTTGCTAAGAGTGATGGTCTTATAAATCTAAGCCTTTCATGAAGTTTGACTGATTGTTTACCATTTCTATTTATCTTTCTGTTTTGTCCAGGAAATCGGAGAGGAGCTGGCCATGCAGTGACAAACATTCTCGCCAAAGAGCTGCTGCAGGAAGAAGCCAAGCCCAACATCACAGCCAAGAAGACCCGAATAGACAACGACAGCAAGAAGGCGGAGTCGGCAGACGACACAGGTTCGCTGGAGGAACTCTTGGACGATGGCCCTCGACGGTCTCATTAGGAGCTTCCTGTAGTGACCCGCCCTGTCCTGCTTAAGGAGACGATTGGACGTAGTTTGGGGGCCAAACATGACAGCAGGTCTTTCTCTGACCCACAGGCCCGTATAAGACTTCATGGCTCACAATTGGCCAATTTTACTGTAGAGGCGTGGCTCATTGGCTCCACCCCTGACTGGAGCTTAGGGTGTGCTACCACCACAACTGCCCTCATCCACTGCCTTGTTTTTCCATCAATTCTTCACGTATTTCATTTATCAGTACTTTTTGAAGGGAAAAATCGGATCAACCCAAAGATCTGTTCACACATAACATGATGCATCTTTCTGCACTTATATTTAGTTTCTTGTTACTTTTAGTTATTTCTCAGTACTTTGTATCTATACACAGAAATTCATTTTTTGTTAGTTTTTTTCTTTTTTCCTTTCCCTGGAGCCAAGTGTAGCTACTATGCAAAAACATACTGTATACAGAGTATTAAATAAAATTTTCCATTACATCAGTTCAAGTGCCAACTAATAGCTTAGAAATGTACTTACCAGCAAATTGTTCAAAAAGAGTGTGCCTTAAGTGGAGTAGAAACCAAACACAGGTAGGCATGAGAGAGAGAGTGTGTGTGTTAGTGTTGTGTCTTAGTTAAATTAAAGGTCTGGTACCTCATAGTGAGACTATTTTTCCCTGAAAGATCTGCTGTGTTTTTCTTTTAGAAAGCTCTAGCTTTATGCTATACAGAGTGTTTACACACTGCTCTGTGTAATTAATGAACTGCATCAACTGTAGTAAACATTCTCAGTTCTATTCTGCGTATGTCTAAGCGATATGTACTGAATTTCCCGCACACTTGATTGCTGCCGAGAAAATTCTGCGCCTGTTATCCTGTCCGAGTTTGATTTAAGACAGATTTTGAGTTTGCCTGCGCCAGATGAACAAACAGTTCATCTGCTGCATGTGTGGAAATTAGCCGTCAGGACAAAAAGAGAATCAGTAAAATACTTTAGTTACATCTCTCTCAGTTCTCAGAAACATAACCGAAGTTTAATATTTTTTTGCTGGAAATGACAAACATTTTAGCGAAATGTTCCTTGCTGTCTCACTGCTCTTACACTTACCAACAATTATACTGTTTGCTGGAACAATATACACTTATTTGTTTTTTTACTAGACATTTTTGTCCTGAATTTACAGTAGCATCATCTCCATTGGTCTTGAGACACTGGACACATGCTTGTTGACTGCAAGGCATCAGTGTATGACGCCATGCTTATATCCTGAGCAGATGAGCTTTCTGTTTAATCCTGATAAGGAGTTTTTCTAGACAAGTATTTCCTACTGCATGGATGACTGTAGAATGTGTGAGTGTTATTTAGTAAACCATGGAGCTTGTGTGAGAAGCACTTTTCAAATTTATTGAGGAAGATTTAGCCATAGAACTGATTCTCACATGCTCACCATGGATTTCACTTGCCTGCCATTTGTACCAGAGAATTACTTGTTTATGTATGTGAAAATGATAGAGCAATAAAAGAAAAGGTGGGGAAACTGTAGTTTTAAGTTCGTTTACACCTCACAGATCAGATTTCAAGAGATTTATTTTTAAGCTTTGAATTTGCAGTTTTTTCGTAAGCTCACCATAACTGAAAAATGGCTCACTATATATTAATGTCAAAATAAATAGACACAGTAAGTAAAAGCTTTTTTTTTTTTTCTTCTTCATTTGGATGGGCAGAGTTTTCCAGAGCTCTCTGGAAGCCAAACCTCGGTTCTAACTTTAGGTCACTGCTGGATGAATCAGAGCCTCACGTGGCATTTACTGAACATTTCTGTTTAAGTATGGGAACTGATTGATTTATGTAGATGCTGGACAGCATTATTACATCACTGGATTAAGAAAAATACAACACGTAGTCTTTTTTTTCCATTTTATGGACAGATTTTTTTTTTCTATATAAAATTTTATTGATTGTTTTATTTTTAAGAATAATGTAAGTAGAAATGCACTTGGTATTGTGTGTGTATATTGTATTGTCTTTAAAGAAACGAATGCTTCCAATTCTGTTAAATCCTTGCCATTAAAAAATACTTTAGTACTATCTCATTTTAGTGCTTGTGTTTTTGAGACGGTGTGTGTGGCTCTGTGTAATGTTAGTACCTAACTTTAACGCGAGTGCCGATGGCATGAGATGATTATACGTCCTTGAAATCCTTTATATTATCAAATATCTTAATATTAGGAAAGAATGAGTATTTACATTTGCTCTTAGCAGCAATAAGTTCTGATGTGTGAGTTCTCTGGATTGTAACTTTCACAGCACTGCTTTAAAACTAATCTCTTAGCAGCTTAGCAGTTGTTTTGAACATGAACTTACTACAATTATGATAAATATCACTATCACAAGCAAGTGCTGTTGTGCTGGTTATCAGCACGGCTGTGATGACTTTGGCACTCGGGCTGCACTCTTGTGCCTGATTATTATTTGTTTCTTTATTTAACCGGTTAATTTGCTCTGCCAGGACATATCCTGCTGTGATTAATGGAGCATTCTTTCTTGGAGAGTTTGCAAGATCTGCTCTTGCGACATGATCCAATTGCAAAATTCATTATCCATTACATGTCCACATTATTACAGTTAAAAATAACTCTTTAGTAGCTTTCAAACACCACCATCGCTGAGCCTCTTGTGATTAACAGTGCCCGAAAAAGCAGTAATGGGACATTTTAGCTGACACTGGAGTTACAGTCCTGCTACTTTCTGCTACAGAGCTCATTATATCAAAGTCTATCAAAGTCTTTTGGGGCAAATTTCTATATTTATTCTTTAAAAGGGACTAATTATTAAAAATTCACTTTTTAGTAATTTTTGTACAGATCTCCAGCATCTCCAGTGTGAGAGTAAATAATAATAATAATAAAATGAATAACGAACATTTCCTGCTTCCTGTCTCTTAATCCACCATGTTCATTAGCTCTGCTAAATATCTCATTTACATACTGAATGACACTGAAACAGTGTGTTTGGAAGAGGTGAAAAAAGCAAGTTATCAAAAATGCATTATCTTAGGAGTATTTCAGCTGAAGCGTTAACAAACTTTTTGAAATAGTTCTTCATAATCTAGTGCTTTTTGATCCTACAATGTTTTATAGATTTCCTTATTACTGCACAGAAGAGGATTAGGGCCGACGTAAAACATTTTTAAATTCTGACTTCTTCTCCCTCCTCAGAATTCCAACAATCTTCATCTGTAATTGATTCCAATTGTCCAAAGATGCTGATTTATTTTCCATATCACCGTCCCTCATGGTAGTGCTGACTGGAGATGTTTCATGAATACGCTTCGATACAGCACTCTGTGAACAGCTCGTCCTTTCAGTAATGACCTTGTGTGTCTTATCCTCCTTATGGAGGGTGTTGATGATCATCCGTGCAACTGTCAAGTCAGCTGTCTGCCCTATGATTGTGTGTAACATGTACTGTGAGATACAGTGTATTTATACTGTATGAAGAGTAGTTTACAGGAAATGAAATATTCAAATATTTTCATGAACTGTAAGCTGTAATATTTGAAATTAAAACAAAAAAAGCTTGAAATATTTCACTTTACATGTAATAGTAATTACTAAGGTCGGCTTAGTGGTTAGCACCGTCACCTTGCACCTCCAGGGTCCGTGTTTGTTTCTCATTCCCGTCTTTGTGTGTGTGGAGTTTGCATGTTCTCCCCGTGCTTGGTGAGTTTCCTCAGGGTACTCCGGTTTCCTCCCACAGTCCAAAGACCTGCAGATCAGGCTAATTGGTGTTCCCAAATTGCCTGTAGGGTGTAAATGTGTACCTTGCGATGGATTGGCACCACCTTGTGCCCCAAGTCTCCTGGAATAGGTTCCCATCCCCCCCGCAACCCTGTATATAGGATAAAGCTGTATAGACGATGAGTGAGTGAGATTAGGATACGAGTTTCACTAATTTGAATTAAATTATTTAAAAAAAAAACAGATATGCTGTACATTGATCATTAAACTTCAAATAAAACTCGTAATTTTTAATTAAATTTAATTACAAATTTAATTTTTAATTCTTGTTATTTTTAATTGAATTTAATAATTAAGGTTAGTACAACTGAAGGCTGCTGTGTAAGTATTTCCCATCTGAAGGCGAAGTGGCTAGGATGAAGCTCATTCTCCTGCTTCAT
>JAOTRS010000011.1:5604815-5635817 GCA_028565755.1 Dinotopterus cunningtoni | reverse complement strand
AAGTCAGACTGTCACTTGCTGCTGCTGTGAAATTGTGGCTAAGTGTCTCACACAGTTCTGTATAATAAAGTCTGCTTGTAGTGTGAAGTTTCTTGCAAGAACAGTATTGTGTCAAATTCATTAGCAAAACCCATCAAGCACCATGATGAAACTGTCTCTCATAAAGACCTTCCCAGGAAAGCAAGACCAAACCTTACCTCTGCTGCAGAGGAGAAGCTCATTTAGAGTTACCATCCTCGGAAATCACCAATTAACAAACAGCACCTCAGATTAGAGGCGTTATGAAGGCTTTACAGAGCAAAAGTAGCAGATACATCTCAATATCAACTTTTCAGAAAAGATTATTGTGTATTTTGGACGCCTTCAGCATTGCTTTACAATGTAGAAAGAAATAAAAATCAGGAACCATCATGGAGTTAGAAAGTGATCCAAACTTTAAGCGGTACTGTATCTTTAGTACATTAGTGATTAACCACTAAAAGCTATTTGAATGACACATTTTCCTGTATTACACAAATTATTTCCTGTATTTCATTCTCCATAAAGGCTTTCATGTCTTTTTTTATTCTAAGACCTTTATTGTTGGAGTGACAATTATTGATGGTATACGACAATCACCCTCCATTGTAAATAAAGTTTCAAGCTTTCAGTAATCTCTTGTACACTAGAGATGAAAACACTGCAATACTCCATTATATCCCAAACTATAGTAGCATACCAATGTTCCAAACAATGTAAGGTTTCATTCAGTATGTTTTTATTACACACCATGCACTCTGATCTATAACTTATAGCTTGGATTAGATTGTCAGACCACGTAGTTTGGCATTACATCAGCGAATTGGATTAATTGGCTTGCTGTGGGATTGTTCTGGATGTGAACCTTCAAGAGAAGAGACACTGAATGTTTCACTGTGTCTGACAGATGTTAGCTGGCTGATGTTATTCAGTGGGGAAAGATGGCTGACTTTTTTCAATAGATTACACTAAACTTTGCATTTTGATGTTATATTTTTGCTCAATCTATTTCACTGCATTATGACAATGCTAAGACTGATCACACTAAACTCTATCACTAGAATTATGGTGCTACTAACATGAATCATGCATATAGGACAATGAGACATGGCCACAGGTGACCGAAAGAAAAAGTCTGACGTTGTGTGTGTAGTATGCTCCTTGCAATGAAGAATTTGTCTTTCTCAAGTGTCTCAAGTAAAACTTGCTTTGTATAAAAACATCAGCCAAGTACCTACACCCTAATGTTAGTTTTTTGCTTGGTGACTGAAAGTTTTGCTCAGAAATAACACATTAGCTGATATTCGAGACACTTTCTTGGTGTACAGTATGTATTTAGCTTCTATTAATAATTTTAGTAGTGTCTTCATGTGTGTATTTCTGGGTCTGTCTGGTTTTCTGGGAGCAGTGGTAGGTCAGCTAAAGCAGGTTTATGTGAGTGTGTGGATATGTGGGTGTGTGGATAGCTGACATGGAGGCAGGAAGAGGGACAGACGCTGATCTGTGTTATGGAGTCAGTAGTTGATTGACCTTATTTCTAGCCCTGAGTGTGTGGATGATTATTATGTTGGGTCATAAATGTTATATGAACTGGCAGTAGTAGTACATTACAAACTGTAAATGTACTGGAAGTCTGTGCAATTGGTTAATAAGTGTCATGTGGTCTCTCATGCTTTGGCCATAATTCAATGACGAACTAATGAGATATTTGTTTCGACTTTATTCGATTCCAGTCACACTAAGGGGACCCTTCATGAAACAGCCTCAGTGTTCTGTTGTTCATTGTGCTATCTGACTCACTTCCGCTCAGGCTGCAGAGCGAGTGAATGAGGGGGTTGGAGACTGAGTAGTAGAGAGGATTAGATGAGTAAAAGATTACACCACTATCTTATGGAAAGGAAATGAAGTCTGCTGGACTTGAACACCTTCCTCTGTAACTGGATCTTGAACGTCCTGCTTGGCAACCCCATCTCTGGCAACACCGCCATGACCCCTGGCATCCCTCAGGCCTGTGAGCTAAGTCCACTTCCTTTCAAGCTGCTGATTCAGATTTTTGCTGTGAAGCAAACTTTTAAATCTATCATGGAGAATAAGCTTATTGGAGCAGCTTGTACACTGTTGTAGAAGAAATAGTGTCACTTAATGGAGAAAAAATACCTCAATACCACCAAAAATCCCAGAGGTCCTTTATAGAATAATTAGAGCACACCACATTCTATGATTATCACATGTATATGCAGTTTGTCAGGTTTATATACTATACGTATGTTCTGGATAAGGCTTTACTTTAGCTTTTATATATTAAACACAACAGGGCATGTGCTGGAAACCCTCATGTCTCTATAATTACAGCTTGTTTTCTCATCTCACAATGGGTTGGGACAGGCACTTATTAAGTCATAAAGCATTACAGAGTGTACTGTTACAGGACAAATAATCAAGGTGGTGTAACATGAGGGTTATTTCCTAATGCTAATTATTTGCCTAAAATCATCCTGAAGTTTGTTTCTCATCTATCATAGCGATTAACCAATTAATGCAATTTTCAGCATATCTATTTTTAGATTCATATAATAATTCTGCACTGCCATCATCACTTACTTTAGAGTTCTCACTAACAGTGCTTCTCTTTGTTCTTTCTTTTGAACCTAATACAATAAAAATCCAGCACAAGACAAAGCACAACACCCTCTTCTGTCCTGAAGACTCTCCTGTTTAGAAAATGTACTTCTTTATCTCTGACTGTTCAAAAAATGATGACACTAAGGAAAGGAGAAATCAGAGAGCAAAGTAATGAGAACAGTGACACAAAAGATGGTGAGGGTGATTCGTAGAGTCGATTAGTTACATTCACTTTAAGTGTGTGTTACATTCTTTGTGCATGACCGTATGAGAGAGAGGGAGAGGCATTTGGGGGCGAAATGGTGCTTCCCCTGAGCTTGATGAAGTGTCACAGTAAAAAAAAAAAAAGCTCACAAAGGGAAGCACAGAGCGCTAGATTTCTTGATCTTTTTTTTTTTTTTTTGCTTCTTTTTCCACTTTTTTTTTTTTTTTTTTTTTAGACCACACACCCTTTCCACCTTTTTATTAGCCCTAGTTCATTTGGTTAATGTTAATGTACAGTTCCAAAAGATATCTTCCAGGATCGGTGGTCGGAGAAATGGGTATGAGATGGAGAAGTAGATATATTTGTTTAAAAAAAAAAAGGAATCGAATGAATAAAACTACTACTACTAATAATAATAATAATAATAATAAAAGTAAAATCCTTCTTTTAAGGAAACCATGCAAGAGGGAGGTGGAGGAGATTTTTTTCAGAAAGCTTAGCTTTCTTAAATCCCTAAAGTCCTGTAAGAATCTTACCAATCCTGCCCTTTCCCACAGAAGGTTTGAACAATCCCATACATTCCTGCAGAAAAATTTGACGAATGCTATGGAAATGGGATTGGGGCTGGTCAAACTTTCTGTGTGAATGGGAGGGATTGGTCAATATTTTTTGCACGAATGGTTGGGATTGGTGAGCATTTCTATGGGAATAGGTTGGATTGTTCAAATTATTTGCAGGAATGTGTGGCAATGTTCATAGAAGGATTGACTAATTTCGCCAATTAAATTGGCGATATTACTGTCTAAAATAAAGTATTTCCAGTGATGACTGTTCTTCTTTAAGTTTACTTCACTGTGCAACGCTCTGAAGTCTACCACGTGCACAGTTTTTTCCCCAAAATTTTCAATAAGCCTATTTATTACCACTGGGGAATTTACACACACTGAGTGTATCATCATATAACATAGAGTCTGTATCAGATTCACAGTGGAGATAAACGACCAAAGAACTCCTCAGATTTCATGTCCATCTGTGGATTTTCATGTATTTCTATAAAACCACAAGCACATGGACATTTGTTTAGTTGGAACAGAGTGAGATAAAAATATTTCCAGTGATGAGTTGTGGAAGTGGATTCATGTGTGCTTTGTTGTTTCTGTGTCTCTTTTCCATGGTGACATGCCAGACATTTGCCTTTCAGCGATGCTTCCTCACTAGTGGTGTGTATCACAGTAAAGGAGTTATACTTCTATATTTTCAAATGCACAACATCAGTGTGTCTCAATTATTCCTCAATTAATTAAATGTGGAATATATATAAAAAAAAAAGTAATCAAAATTTAAATCCACTTTAGTAATACATGTAGTTTCCATTTTGTGATTACTGCGTACAAATAAAAGCGAGCGAATGAATTGACGAAGTGGGGAAACGTTCCTGGAATGTCCTTAAGTGCCTAGCAGATTTCACACATTGTTCTTATTATAGGTTTCGCTCTGATCTCTGAGTTGCATGTTGTAGTGAGGGAAAGAAAAATGCCATCACTGTGTCTGGATTTCATTCAAATGTGCGAGTCTTCTCATGGACTGACTCTGTGACAAACCTTCTCACGACTCGTACACGTCACTGCACCCAGCGTATTCTTTTCTAAACATAGAGGTTGGACGTTGTTTTTTTGTTATGAGGCCACAGGCTGTGTGTTTGTTTGGCAGACTGAGGTTTGGGTGAGTCTCATCCAGCAGAGAAGGCTAGAAGGGTGGTACTTATTTTAGGAATGACAGCCATGGTATGAGTTCAAATACGCAAAATATACAGGAAACTCCCATAATAACATGGCCGTGTATGCTCATTAAATCGAGATGAAAATAGCATGATTTAAAACCAGATCAGATCCTTTTTAACTATTCTGCAAAATCCGGAAAATTTATATTTAATCTTTCTGTAAACATTGTTGTAAATCTGAAATTCATGATTTAAATGGATTTTATGTTATGGAAAGGAATGTAGACTAGAAAGTCTTTGCATTACACCTTCCCTGCATAATTTGCTAAAACTGCACTTGTATTTGTATTGTATTATAAACATTTGTTCGTTCATCCTGTTTGATCCATATACATACTTATAATGTCAATTTATTGAACTTTTTATTCATATTCTACTGCTCGCATAACTCAAAGACCATTTCATTTGCTCCACTCTATTATTATTATTATTTTATTTTTTTTGTTATTTTAAGCATATCAACCAAAGTACTTAAAATATTTTTACATATGATACTGGGAGTGACAATTATAAAAAATGCATATGAAATAACATTTTTTTTTTTTTTACAGTTTATAAAGCTTGCTTTGTTCCCTGAAGAAAAAAGTTGTAGCTGTGGCTATATGCAAAGTGATTTAATGCCTCAGAATCTCCTTTTAGCAGCTGCAGGAGATCAGGACACCTGTCAACTGAGCTGAAGTGTGCACATGGCTGTCTCTCAAGTCAGCATGACTAACTCTCTCTCTCTCTCTCTCTCTCTCTCTTAGCATTTCGCTCCTACACTAATGATATACAGTTAAACATTGTCATTTGATTGAAATATAGATAGAATAGATCTCTAATGTGTATGTCTTTATGGTGCATTTTAATTAAAAAATGTAAACAAATTTTTGAGTTGTGCTTAATGCTGATGATCAGACTTGTCTGGGTTACCATGGGGAGGGGGGGAAGGGGGAATGGAGGTCCGGGGGAGTGTTTTCAGTTTTCCATCCAGGAAGGAGAGAATTTTGTGCTTTCCTGTGTAGATAACATTCCTTTGCACTGTTGATTAGATTATGATTCTCCTTTTGGTTTAACTTTTTTTCTTGGTAATCATCCATTCTATTTGTTTTTGCTCACTTTTTTGCCATGGTTAAAATAGCTGTGGTGGTGTTTATTATTATTATTATTATTATTATTATTATTATTATTATTAAACCAAAAGCCAAAAAGCTGCAATACTTTAGATCAGATTCTCGCTAAATATAACAGACATAACAGGCAACTGATTTTCCCTCAAAATGAAGATTTTTTTTTTAAATAAATAAATGAGGCTCATAGCAAGACCTTAGTGATGCTGAGGTTTATTTATTTATTTATTTTTGTTTGTTTTGTTATTTTATCAACAACAAAACAAACAAAACAGTACTATAATTTTACTCTTATTTATAATTTTACATTTAATATCTGTGTTTTCGCAAACTGGTGAAGCTTCATCAGTATTCTAAGCTCACAGCAGAGAAAACACGCTGACATTCTGGCAGAAGAAGCTAGGAGAGAGCCTTTCAGAGGCGAAGAATGAATCAAAAACAAGAAAAAAAGGGGCCTGAGTAAAAAGGGACAGTGTTTTAGTGAGCTGCTCCCTCCCTCTCTGCCGAGGGCTGCTGAGCATGCATAAATATCTGCCTGGAACAGTTAGCGTGAATAGCACAGCTTCTGCATGCTTTCAGACCAGCAGCAGGAAATAGCTCAGAGATTCAACACATATGCTAGCACAGTTAGCTGGTGAGGTTGAGTTTTAGAGCCCTGTAGTAAAAAAAAAAATGCTCTCTTCTACAAGAAGGAAATGTATTCTACAGAGGGAATTCATCACATGTCAGTTTCGGAACTTCTCTTAATGTACAAAAAAAAAATCTGTGAAGAATTTTACAATTGTAACAAATTCTAAGTATGTAGAAAAAGAACATTTGCTTATAAAATTATACAAATGTTTACATTGTGCTGATATTCAAAGTTTAATCATTTGTCTTATGATGGTTAACCCAACATTATATTAAAAAGTTATTTCTTACTGTGTATTTGTTTAGCTAACCTGTGACCTTTCTGATGTTTTTTATTATTATTATTATTATTATTATTATTATTACATAATTTAAACACATTTAAAAACATAATTGCTTATTAGCTTATAAAAAATGCTTTAAAATGCTATAAAAATAATTTTTTAGTTTGTTGTCATGAAGACAAACACACGTTAATGAACATTGAAGTTAGCTATAGTTATGTTTCACACACTCAGTCACTCCTTCAGCATAACACTTCTCCTGTTTAGGGTCATGGGAGGTCTGAAGTCTATCCCAGGGAATTCAAGGTAATAGGTGGGATGCACCATGGACGCTGTGCCAGCTCAAATTGGCCTAATCTGCATGTCTTTGCACTAGAGTACCTATACTAGAGTATAGGTATAGTATTTGGACCAGAGTACCTTTTTATAAACTATTTTTGAAGAATGTATTTAAATTGCTTGTTAGCAATGCTGGCACCTATGAATGTGTGAGACGATAATAGCTATTAGTCCATCCTGCTGGTAGGACTACATAAAGAAATAACATTTACAATAAATCAAGTCAATATCAGCCAGTTAAATGAATATTTTTTACAACCTTTTATTTGAAATGTCAGTGTTCAGGAAATAAAACAGCAATATAAATATTAGCATATAAAATATGTGTAACACTGAGGAGCAGGTGGGATATTAGCGTTTTATAAGGACGATGTTAAAGTGGGTACAGAGCATTATGCGGTTGGCAGACACACACACACAGATAATATTTATATCTGTTTCTTCATATAGACATTAAAAAGCAATCTTGCACATATGCACAATAGAAATCCCAAAAGAAGCATGAATTGACAGAGAATTAGGAAGGATTTATTATTTACTCTGTGCCTATTTGTTTACATGAGATCAGAGAGCAGGAAGAGAAGGAGAGGAAAACACAAAAATATATGCACAAACGTCACAGGTTTCTAGACTACGTGTGTTTCACCTTTTTCAATGTTAATCTCTTTATTTACAAGTTGAGTTAGTCGACCTTCTTGAGCTAAATAACTACTGCTGTAAGAGCAACGATTTGCATGATCATTTTCTTTATTCCTGTATTTATATATTTGTTTGCTTATTTGTTTATTTTTTCCATTTTACTACAAAACAACACTATGTAACACATTCCAGTAGTAAGCCTGTGGTTCAGGCTCATATAAAGTCTTGTTGATTGTGGTTTATGTATGTTTCATTATCGGCTGTTATCTATTTACAACAGGTAATGTTACTGTTCACCGAATAAAGAATGGATGAAGAAATTAAAAAGCTGAGAAAAAGGAGGAATATAATCACATTTTGGTCATTAGAGCTATTTATGGACATATTATTCCCATTCTCATGTGATCAGATTGTGACCGGTCAGTGCTGATTACTTATTAGGTAAAACGTCATTATTATGTACAGCATAAAATAAGCATCTTTTTCATGCATAACTGCCAGAACATAATGCCTCAACATTCAATTCACAAGAATAAAAATTTGTGGGTTATGGGGCAGGAATTTCTCTCTGTTATAGCATTTAAGTCATAGTTTGTCTCTGGAAATGTAAGTGAAAGGAGTGTACTAAAAAGCACAATGCACGCACAAATTTCATGTTCATCCTTTTTTTTTGTTTTTTTTATCAGGCATGCGATGCATAGTTTAAACCTAACATTTTCTATAATGGTCATCATCATGCAAAAATGATTATCTGCTTTTTTCCAGCAAAGACTTCCAAAATCAAACCTTTACACTGTGTTACATTTTCATAAAGTCCAATAGTGGTGACCAAACGCGCAGCAACAAAATCAAAACATGATATTTCTGAATGAAGCCAGCAAATGCAGCTCGAAATTGAAATATCTCTGATGCAAATCCAAGCACATTATTGTCATTGTGATAACTGCCATGGGTTACCCTTCTCCATCTACTGTTACTGTATATACTGTAATGACTAATTATATTCCTTTACAAGCTTAAAAAAATATAAACCAGCATCTGAGTTCACTCTCCCAGCTTCAGGAACATTCAAAAATGAAAAGAAAACGTTGAAAAGAAAATCTCAATGTGAAACTGTTGTAAATAACACACTTATCCAGCCACAGGTTCTTGTATCACATAGACGTCAGTGGTAGGATTGAAATGAATAATAATAAAAAAAAAACAAGACTAATGGATTAAAAAAAAAGAAAAGCTGAAGCTGCACACTGATTTCTTCTCATTCTCATTCTTAATTTCATACATCTGAAACAGCAAGTGCAGAAAAACTTTCCTATGTATGAAGAAACAAGAGTTCAATATTTATTCTTAACTCTTGAACCTCACACCTCTCTCACTCTACTTTATCTACCCTAAAACCAAAAGCAGAACCTCATCCCACCCAGCACACCCGTTCTCTCTCGGTCTCCCTTTATTTCTTCTCCTTCTTGGTGATCTTTTTCTTGCTAGCGGGCGTCTGGGGTTTAGGTGGCTCGACCTGGGCGCTGGTGACCTGTGGAGCAGGGAGTGCCTGAGGAGGCTGCTGGGGTTGCTGGGGGTTGGCACTGAGCGTGGCAGTGCTGCCCGGGATGTAGACGTTCTGTCGGTAGTCGGGAACATGCTGCAGGGTGAACTGGGGGCTGTAGCGCGTGCTCAGGCCCATGGTGCCAGGACCCAGTGTGTTAGTGGCCTCACTCACTTCTGCGGAGGGAAGAAGAGGGGAAAAAGTTGGTGTTTTTATTTAAAATGAAAGAACAGACAGGTGTGTGTGTGTGGGGGGGGAGGGTGTTGGGCAAAGTGTGAGGGAAGAAATATACAGTGCTGAGAGTATGTAGGAAAACTAGGGATCGGTGATACAGACAATTTTCAATCAAGGTAGAGTGCTTGCATAAGTAAGCACCCCCTTTCACCTTTTACATTCTACTGTTACAACTTGAACCAGAAATGCATTTGGCATATATAACTGGGAGTACACATCATAAATCTACACCAAGTAATGAAGTGTGTGTCTGTGTGTGTTTGTGAGTGTGTGGGGCATATCATTTCCAAAATAAAAAAAAGTATATGTAAATTTTGGTGCCAGAAATATTCACCCTCATTCCTGTATAACACCATATTAGTTCTGATGCAACTATTTAATGTGATTTGTTAAATTACCAATAAACATTAACATTAAAATTAACCAAGTTCCAATAATTTGTCACATGTCCTCTACAGCAGAGAGAATTTATCCAGCGAGCAGGGTCAGCCAGGATACGGCGCCCCTGGAGCATAAAGGGTTAAAAAAAAATGATGCTTAGAGCTTCAACAGTGGCTGTTTGGTGGTGCTGGGCCTTGAACCACAGACATTCCAATCAGTAACCCAGAGTCTTAACTGCTTGAGCCACCACTGCCCCATGGATTTGTGAAGATTTTTGACATGCAACCCCAATTATCACAGTTCAGTTCCAGGGGATGGATTCTTAAGCCACAGATTGCATGTTTGGCTTAAAATCCCTGCTGAAAGTTTTTTTTGTTTGTTTGTTTTATCCCATTTACCAATTTCTCTCCAACTAGCCAGTAATCAGCTACAAACCAAGGAAAGTGAAAGCTAAGGCAAGTACTGTCTGCACTCTTCTACATCCATGAGCTCACTGGTGCTTCTGATTGGTTAGCGTCATTCTGATTTATTAGGAGAAGAGTTAGGTCATCCCTCCCTTTTACAGAACATGACTTGAGTTATACTCTCTTGGACACTCATCCAGAGTAGAGATTCATAGATTAATATATTTATAGCTGTACCGTATTTCTACCATTAGAACAAACAAGAGCTGAATCAAAACACTGAAGGAAGATCTTCATGTGTGAGAATGTCCAGCTGGATGTGTTTATGTGGAGCTGTTCTCTGTCTTGTTCGTGTCAGTATGATAGAGTCCCTGGCTCATACAGTAACTCTCATCCTATGTGAAGCTGAACTAAAAGAAATGAAATGAACCCTCCCCTAGTCTCCAGCATGCCCAGTTATTCTCAGAACACACACAAATAAAGAAAACATGCAAAACAACACCAGTAAAATCCCCCCCGCCCCCAGACACATTTAGGAGTCCGCACCAGTTCCTTTCTTCTAACCGAGCCCTTACTGTGGATATAAAGTTACCCCTACAAGCCCCCACACACCTCCCCTTCTCCCTTTTCCACTTTCTGACACACTCCAGCTTAAGTCTTCCTCACACAACACCGCGTTCATGGAAACTCCACAGGCCGAGCGGGCTTTGCTGGAGGAGAATAGTGAGGCAATAACAATGGAAATAATGATCACGGCTCGTTCTCCCTGACTCACATTACTTGGCACTCTTACCGCAGTCTGTACGGCTAAACACAACAGACAAAAATGATTCTGCTTGAGTATGACTTTCTGTTTTGACCATGAAGGAGTGAGACAGAAATAACAGAAATGATCCATTCTGCCCTTATGTGCCAAAAAGTGTGTGTTTGTGTTACACACACCTTTTGTTTATTGCAAATGGTAATGCATAGATCTGATAATAATATCTACAATAGAAACTTGCCACCTCGGTGGTATGTTATTGTAAAAACACATAAATATTGGTTATTTTTGATGCAGGTCTCCACTGACACCAAATCCAGCTTTTTTTATGAGATGAACAATGAAACTAAATAAATCCAGCTAAATCCACTTATCACAACCCGAGGTCTGAGTGTGGCCCAGAATTTTACTTAACACATTTCTTTGTTGATCTTTGTTAGATTCTTATTGCATCACTTAACAGAACTGGATTTGGGAGAACTGGAATTGTTCAAGTGTGCAATTATTACTGTGGGACACAACAGCATGGGTAGATTTTGCTCACCACTTTATTAGGCGAGTGTGTTTCCACTTGATGCACTGCCTGCTGCACTATGTACACATTACATCCATAAAAAAAAACTTAAAGTACTACAGTGTTTTGAAGCTTTTTAAACTGTGTTAAAATTACTATAGTACTCTATAGCAAATACTACAGTTTCCTACAGCGTGTAGTAATCAGTATAGCAAATACTACAGTTTAGTAATCAATCACTACAGCAAACCTTATAGTCTGCTGCAGCGTGTAGCCCATAACTACAGCAAACACTACAGTTTACTTAAGTCAATTACTTTAGTCAATACTACAGTTCACTATAGTATACGGTAGTTAAACAAGCAAATACTAACAAATCCATCTCGAGCACAAAGCTATCTTATAAATCTCTGGTCACCTCTTTGGTAAACATATCAAGAAAATAAATGATAAAGATGCTATCCAAAGACTCCAATGTCGATTCATATGCACCACAACTCATTGAGTTTTTAACAAGGCTCCACATGGGATGTGCGACATTAGAAACACTGTTAAAAGTGAACAATAATCATAAACTCATTTCCTCTTTAATCTATATTGATACCCCTGACTAGCTAACTAGCTTACTATAAGTTATTGGAATAGTAGCCTCTTGTTAGCCTTATTAGAATGGGACTGGTCTTATCCCAGGTGGGTCAGCTAATAAATGTATGATTTGTCCACCTCTATGCTGTACTGAATGCAGTGTTTTTACAACAGTAATAACCCTGATTAAAAAGCAATCTCGGCTTCACATTAGTGTATGATTAAAAGTTATCCACAAATGAACTGATAAATCCAAATTTCTTTTCAAAAGGTTTGTTGTCTTGTTGGTGTGTTTTACTAATGAGTATTAAACGGCTAGTGCCGGACAATGAGCACCACAATATTGACTGGTGTCCATGTAGGGCGTGAAAAACTGGGTGGAAAAACAGAAATAAGATTGTGTGTGAGTGGCATAAAAAAAAAAACTACACTGATGAGGACAGAGCATGCATTATCAGCAAGGCTGTGCAGCTGCTGCTGCCTCCAGCTAAGACAAAATGTCAGAGGGGCAGGGACAGACAGGAAGAGATGCAAGATGCATAATTCAATTTAGGGAAATCTCACAATTTTCATATATAGATCAGTTTAATGTGGTACATACATATTATGTACTTAACAATTGCACTATATGGAAAATATAAAAGAGAGACAGACAATGGAATGTGTGTGTGTGTGTGAGAGAGAGAGAGAGAGAGAGAGAGAGAGAGAGAGAGAAAGAGAGAGAGAGAGAGAGAGAGAGATGTGTTTCTTACCATTTGCGGCAGCCATTAGCGCCTGGAGCTGCTCAGCCTCAGTTGGGGGGTTTGGCCAGGGTCCGGTTCCCATGGGGACGTCTGGAGTGGCAGCGGCTCTGTGGAAGAAAAAGACGAAGGAAAAGGGGTGAATAAGCCAGCAGCCATTTTGTCCCCCTGTGTCCTAAACAGCACAGCTGTATGCCTGCTCTGCTCTCTACTGTACATGCATCTGTGTGTCTTCCATTTGTTTTAGACTTTTGTAGTTCTGTCATAAGACCTGACACTCTATCATGGCCTCTAGGAGCAAAACAGGGCACATTACAGCTACTTTGTTTATTCCTTTTCTCGCCGTCATTCAGAAACACACACACACACACACACACACACGCAGGCACACACACATGCACACATGCAAAAACAGATTTTTCAAAAGTCATGTGGCGAGACACACATATACCCTCTCTACCCTATTTTCTGTACTGACGGTCCTTGTCACTATGTCACTAGATGTACTGCAGAAGTTTTCTTTGTCGGGCAACAGACACTGGATTGACATTGTTCATGAAATCACTCTGCTACCTTAAATCCACTAAGTGATATGAAAACTGCTACCTTAAAACTACTATTAAGGTAACTATCCAAAATATTGTGTGAGCTGCATGTCTCATTCATATAAAATTCTTTTGCTTATAATAATAAAAATAATAATCATCATCTCTAAATATTTACAATTAAATAAACTTTATGAGTCTGTGGAATAACATTCTTTATTTTCATTCATCATTCTTTAAAATATATGATTATTTTGTTGTATATATCTATTTATCCTCTTACATACATTAATTTCCCAAAATATTCACGTTTTATCATATTTGTACATTTTTCGCTATTGTTTCCAAAATCAGTAAAGCATAACTAACAGTCTTTGGTGGAAACCCACATACTTAAACGATCTGTTGTTCGTAATGCTACATACCATACCCCTGTAATTAGTGTGTGTGTGTGTGTGTGTGTGTGTGTGCTGAAATGTGTAGGGGGTACTCCTACTCTATCCACTACTCCAGACTTGACCGTGTCACTGTCTACTATATATACAATTACAAAAACAATCATGCATACCCACACAAACTCTGAAACTACACTGGACCATGCTATGTTGTAAAGTAAAAAGTTAATGACCAGCAACAAATACACACACCAAAACAAACACAAACACTGATCATTTCCATCTGGACTGGGCCGGGCTTCAAAGCTTTGCTTTTTTTAAACCCAATTTGCATCTATAGAGAACAAACGCAAAAGAAGGCCAGGTCCTCTGTAACACTCACCTTATTAAAGAAAACTAATAGACACTAACACAGATCAAGTAAAACAAGACACAATCTTCAGGCTTCATTAAGAGCTCTTTTCCTGATTTTTTTTTTTGTTGTACAGTCGCTACCTGTAAACAATCTCTCGGCTTCAAACGACATTAAAGCCATTAAAGCTCCCATGCAGTTTCACTGTAAGCCAGATGGACTTAATGACGTGACTGGGATTTACAAAGGAAGAGAGAAAACTCTCTCACATTCTCTATTAATTGGATAATTACAAAGTAAACCGCTCTTAAACTCAAGCACTACTGGTGGCTAGTACTGTAGCCTCTTTTCTCTTTTCCTTTAGTCACATTTAATAATCAACACGATACTTGCTGTAAATCACGACAATCATTTTCTTACACATAAAAAAAGTCTGTAAGCCTGTAGACTGATAGGAAAAAAAAGACAAACTTGTCAAGAGAAAGGTATATGTGATATGTATAGGTATATGTACCATGGGAAAAGCAAAATATAATTGGAGAAATATCTCTGGGAGCTATGGCACTGGAGGATTTGCCCCATTGATATCCGTCTGGTCTTAATACCGCCACCTCCAGCAGGCCAGAGTTGGAGGACCTTAGAGTTTAAACAGGGTGTTGTGCTACAAGGGGGACGAGGGTGTTGTGTAAGGACTCCCTCACTCACTCATCGTCTATAGCGCTTTATCCAGAATACGGGTTCGCGGGGGGCTCAGGAGACTCGGCGGGATGCACCCTGGACAGGGTGCCAATCCATTGCAGGGCACACACACATACACACACACACTACGGGCAATTTGGAAACGCCAGTTATCTTTAACTGCAAGTCTTTGGACTGTGAGAAAACCAAAGCAGATTTTGAATATGTTTCTTCTATTTATTGTTTTACCAGAAATGCTAAGGAAATCAAGAATTAAAGTAATCTTAGCATGACGTTATAAAAACATATATTTACCAGCAGCATAAAGCACCAGGTGAATAAATATAAATAAATAAATAAATAAATAAATAAATAAGGTATACAGTGTGAGCATGCAACTGCCTGGTACCTGAACATGCCTTATTCTTTCTCAAGCTGTATAAAGCATGAAAACTCATCAATACTAAACCAAAAATGCCACAGTTCTAAATTTAAGCTGCAGCGCTCTTCATTAACTAATACAGTACTTGTGGTCACATTATACTGTAACTGCATTTAATTCCAGAATAATGTAGCGTCCTCTACACAATCCCTGAACAATGGTACCCTGCTCCAGGTAGCCATTTAAGTTATGAAGATAAAACCAATTAATCAGAGACATTTTTTTTTGTCCTGAGTCTCTGATCCATCGCACTCCTGCCATATAGTGGGGTCTCACTTCCTGCTTTATATGAACCCAAAGGGCATACAGAAAACCTATAACAAATCATTACACTCGCTATGTGGAATATAAAGACGTTTTTATTCCACAAAGCAAATTCTTTCTGATGATGAGGGACGGAATGAAGAGGAGGGCTGAGAATATGGCGAGAAGGAATCATGAAAAAAAGACAGCAAAAGAATTTACAAGAAGGTTTAAAAGTTTAACATAGCATGGAAAATATGTCCAGAGCTACAGGGAAAAAAGAGAAAGACAAACAGCAAGCAAAAAGAAGATGAGAGTATAAAGGGAGGAAAGTGAGAAAAGAGGATATAAATAGAGAATATAATGAGAGACAGGCAAAAGGAGAGAGAGAAGACAAGAGAGTGAGAAGAGAATAAGAAGAGAAGGACGTGAGAGGAGAGTTTGAAGAAAGAAGTAGGAGAGAAGAGTGAGATGAGAACAAAGTGAGAGAAGAGTGAGAGAAGAGGAAAGGTAAAGGAGAGGAGGAATGAGAGTGAGAGGACAAGAGAGAGAAAAGTGCAAGGAGAGTTAGAGCAAAAAGTGAGAGGAGTGTGAGAGAGAGAGAGAAGAAGGAGAGAGAAGGAAAGGAGAGAGAGAGCGCTGCCAGACTCTGGTTGCCAAGCACAGAAAGAGGGCCAGAGCTGAAATAAAGGAACACAGGCAGGGAGGACAGAAACTGCTCATAAGGAACAGACCTGAGCGAAGACAACACGAGTCAGACGTGCTAAACTGCAGTGTAACACTAAACAGTCCCTCCTACATCACCCTGTCTGTTTTATATACAAATATTACGACAAGACTCAGATCAGATCATTGCACTGGTACAAAATAAACACAAGCAGCTTCATGTTTGACCCTGAACCAGCATATTCCACGCATCAGGGACATCCAGCATGACCTAGATCTTATCATCACTAATTACTCATTGTGTCTGTTGGGAATCATAAGATGCTTCATTTATGCCTAGTTAGCTTCACACTTCCTTTGGTCAGCATTATCATATCCTGTGGTTAGATAAGCACTTCCTGTGGTAAAGGCTGTGGATTCAAGTCCACAGAGAGGAAATAAATCCATTCAAAAACATTCAAATACACAGACGTATACACACACACACACACACACACACACACACACACACACACACACAAACACAAAGGTTCCAAAGTGTAAAACTATCAGGTAGAATGATCTCCATTAAGGTACCTTGAAAAAAATCTAGCAATATCTTGGTACACTTCAACACTTTTACTGCTTTTCCTATTTGTAAACTTTTCATCTTTAACCCACATTAACACACACTTTCTAGGGATGGTATCATTTTCTCACTCATATGTGCATCTTGATGAATTCCAATTGCACATATAGCAATGCACCCGTCATGAATAGTACAAGCCTCTGAAGGCAGTGTTATGATCTTGGAGATGCTTCAGGTGCTCAGGTCTAGGCTCAGCAACGTTGTGTGGCAATAAAATCAAGTCATATGAGGACCTGAATGTACTGAATGACCAGGTTATCACACGTTATTTTTTCTTCCTTGATTGCACAGGCATATTCCAAGATTAAACTTGTGAAAGAGTGGTTCTGAAATCATTTTCACGCATGAATTCACCATCACATTGTGCACTATCAAAGCCGAAAGGTGGTTAATGAAATCTTGGAGTTCGTGACTTTTTTTTTGAACAGGCAGTGTACTTGTGTTTTGTGAGAATATTACTTCTATTGATTTTCTTGGTGGTTATTGAAATTACCGCCACCTACTGGACTGGAGTGGAATATTTTTACAGCATTTTGTTTTACACCTTTGCTAATCAGGCACATTAAGAACTCGTACTCCAAATCATCACACCCAATTAGTCTCATATTCAAGCATTAACAAAGGTCGAGAAGCAAGCAAAGCTAGTGGCATGCCTCAATAAACATAACACATTACTACACCATCAAAGTCTGTGTATAGAAAACTAATAGGGAATATCTACATGGACATACAACTTCTATTAGCACACACAAGCCCGTGCCTTTCTCCTGTACCTCAGCTTGTGGGGTGACATCGATCTTAAAAGGGCAGATCTGAACTTGTAGTGACTGAAATAAAGACCAGTAATATATCGTTTGAATCATTTTTCTTCATAAAGTTAAAGAAAATTGTATGATACATATTCCTACACAGAGAGAAACAAATCTTCCTCATGTTCTGAATGTCTGTAATGCAGAAAACTCTTCTTTTTTAAGAATCTCAAATGTTTAATCCAATTTAGTAGCTGTCTGATTTTCAAAACAAATGACAGATTTGGCCTCTAGGCGTTCTTTAATTGATGATCCTTCAACCAACCCTGAATGACAAAACAAACAGTAAATCATACAGCTCAACTGTCAGTTAGTAGAGCGGTTTTCTACTGCTGTATATGTGGAGCTGATGTTTTAAATGAAAAAAAGAAAAAAAAAAAAGATTTAATGTCTTCCAAATGGCTTTTTCTCAGGCAGGAATGTGTTATGTAATGTCTATTGGGACTTTGGTCCAGTGCGAGCCCGAGAGCTGCTTGGCATGAGAGAGGGGATGAATGCCTTTGGCTCTGAAGGCCCTAAGCTCATGCAGGACAGCAAAAGTGTAAGTTACTGACAGTCGCATAAGAAAAAAGTTTTCCCTTGGAAGCTTTCGCCTTTGCCACAGTCAGAGCTACAGCAACAGATGTAGCAATATTATGACTACATGCACCACAACCCCTCTTCTTTTTTCTCTTTCTTCCTTCCTGTTTTTTTCTACCTTTCATTCTTTATTTCTTTTTCTTCCTTCCTGTTTTCTTTATTTCCTTCCTTTCCTTCATTCATTCTTTCCATTATGTTTACATTATTTTTCTCATTATTTCTGTCCCTACTTTTCCTTCCTCCCTTCCTTCCTTTCCACATATAAATTGCACATTGACTGTCAGTTATCACATCACTTTATTTATACCACATGATGCAATTCATTGATTTGTTTGCTTTTTAAAAAAATATACTCTATTTGCTATAATGTATTCATAGTGTACATATGTTACTTTATTTGAAACCATAAGCTTTCATGTTGTTTGTTTGTATAATGTGTGCCTTATATTGCGTTAGAAATTTGCCTGTGCTTCTCCTCAAGCATTTTAACATACAAGGGGTGGTCTCGTGAATGAAGGTGTAAACTTAATTGACATTTATAGAAGCCTTCAAGCAGAGAACAGTGACGAGACTCTTAGCAGCTGTAAAACATTTGAAAGGTTTTCAACATTTGAACATATCATAAAGAAGCCTGTACGTCTGTGATTGATGATCCCAGCCTACTGTAGGTGGCTCGGAGCCCACTGCAGTCTTTCAGTGAGTTGAACACCTGTTTCATGAAAATCTATGGATAACTTGATGCCAACTGTCTGTGGCAACTGTACATACAATCATTCACGAAAACCACTTGCACATTACAGGAACTCGACTGGGAGTTATTGCCACATACTCCATACCCTCCTGACCTGACCAAGTCCCAGTTTGAACTGAACATCCTTTGTACATAGGGCAAACCTTGCCTTTCTTATTGTCTTCCTTCCTTTTATTGAGTTGCGTGATGGGGCAGGATACAATATACCCCTCCCCCCACAACAGTCTTCATTTCTCCCCTTGTGTACATAAACTGTGTACATAAACATTGTTTAAACTGTGTAGATTGCATACGTCTTAATTACAACATAATTTATTCCAGCAACATTTTATTGGTTGGTGCGGCCTTATATCAATAATTTTGACGTCATGCTTGTGCATTCAGTTTATCCCCAGGCCAGCGCCCTCTGTACCAGCCCTAAACCACATCTTTTTATCTTTTAACAGCTCTTTCGTGCTTATACAGTACATTTACTAAACTGGAAGATCCAGAGAATGTTTCTGCAAGACTAGGTGTGACTGTGTGGATATGATTAAATAATACTGTGTATACAAGTGGTAATTAAAGCAATGCAAATATACGAGCATCAAAAGGGTGTGTATTTGTATAACTTCAGTTATACACACAGTTTTACAATGTTTTCATGATATGCAAATCTGTGCTTCAGTGAACTCACCTGCTGGGTCCAGGTCTCTGGTTCTGGTTGAAACGCCAGTCAGCATTGGGGGGTTTTTGCTGCTGAGAGAACATAAAAAAAGAAGTTAGTTTTAACCCTGCTTGTCTGTCTGTCATTTTCAATCACAATGTAATCAGAGTTATGGAATAAGACCAGGTCAGTATACAGGATTCCTTTGATGATAACAGATCAGAGCTCTGAGCACCTGCAAGGCCACCAGCAAGGTCACATTGTAACCCACAAACCCAGAAGACAGATTTCTATTCACTATCTTTGCTCAAGGCACCACGGCGCTGTAGAAGCTGTGTAATGCACTACATGGTTCAATCGACAAATTTTTCTGTTTTGCTCACTTACTGTATCAAGAAACAGCAGAAGAGAGAAGCTGTTCTTACTACAACTACACACAGATGACAGAACCCCCTCTCTGCTTGTGTTGTTCCTAGACTGTAGCACTTAAATTGCTGTTTGAAACTAAAATACAGCTATGGGCTATGATTAGCGCATGCAGAGAGGCAACACAGTCCAGGACTGTTTCTGGAATGAGCAGTAATGGCAATTGATTGACTCCATGAAACGTCAGCTAGAAGACAAAGCCACTATTGTGTTCGTGTTGGATGGAAAGGACATCCTCAGTGAACAGGAAGCAAAGAGAAAGGCATGACTCTGAGCGCTATGTAATGAATCATATTTTCATCATGAATCTTCTATTTTCTAATCAAGCATGAGTAACTGCAAACAGCATACATTTTTCCTTTTGAAAATTTTCGTCAATTTTTTAAAACTACTTTCAATTATAGCTTAATATATTACAGAAAACAATAATGATAATAAGATATGGCAAAAGATAAGATATCGTGCGGCCCCAATTTTTCACTCTCTCTCATCATTTATACAGGGTTGCAGGGGGGCCTGGAGCCTATCCCAGGGTACAGTGTGAATGAAGTGTCAATCTATCACAGGGAAAACACATATACACGCTCACACACTCACGGACACACTATTTGGAAATGCTAATTAGCCTAATCTGCATGTCTTTGGACTGTGGGAAGTAATCGGAGTACCTGAAGTAAACCCACCAAGCACGGGGAGAACATGCGATCTCCATACACACAGACCCGAGCTGGGAAACGAACCCGGTTCTTAGAGGTCTGAAACCAAAGTGCTAACCTCTAAGCGACCGTTCCGCGTGGCCCCAATTTGAACTAAAATAATCTTCAAGAGACAGATTATTTAGAATCTCCCCTATTCCTCACTTCCTTGCTTTCCCTGTCTCTCACTTATATTCTTGTTGTTTACCAAGCTGTTGAATGAGCTGTGATATCAACTTTGCACTCTCTATGAGAAAAAAGTAAATAAAGATATATGCATTAGAATAAAACTACAACGTATTGCTACACACAGTCACTCGCAAATAAAATCAACGCCATGTTGCCTTCTACCTTAAACACTTCTACATGCCAGTGCAATTTCATGTGTCACAAGTCCAATTCCTATCCATGATCTGCATATTATTAGTCTAAATAGCCACTCTGTTATTAAATGTGTACAAAACAAAACATTGACTTGGGCTGCTGATTTTCTTACGAAGGGCATACTGTGTTTAAATAATTTCTCTATACACCAGTTTGAGTGTGTGTGCAGAAACCAAAGGTTATGCTGATTTAAGGTGCACGGAAAGAACCCAGACATCAGTATACACTCTGACCGGTAGTCTGAGTCACTCTGAGGAAGACAGCAGGAGTTGCAGGGGAATAAAAGCAAACAAGAAACAGAGACTTGGGAAAAAACCCAAAGCAAATCACCACGTAAGATAGAAACTGCTAGACTACACTTGACCTCTCTCCTTTTTTAGGCCTTCTTCATCCCTTCTGTTCCCTCTTCTCTGTCTCTGATCCACATTTTTATGTCCTTATCTGTTTCATTCTTCTTCTCACTTTCAGTTTTCAGATGAAAAACAGGAAAGGAAAATGAGAGAAATATAAAAAAAAAAGACCAAATTCATTTTGTTTTCAAAATGGCTATGAAGAAGTCCAACATTCCAAAGCTGACGGTCACAGTGCAGAGTCAGTAAAGTGCAAGGTCACGATATAACCCACAGAACCCAAAGACAGGTGAGATTTAAAACAGAGGCTGTGAAATATTTCACCACTATTGCAATAACTTAACTATTTAATGGTAAATTACCTAGCACATAGTCTTATATTAATCACAAGAAGCCAGTATTATTATGCTAATATCATAAATGTTAACGTTTCAAATTCCTTTCTTGTGGATATTTAGTTAGATTTTTTTTTTTTTCGGACTACCTGAGATTCATATAGAGACACACATTCAGAAGATTCAACAAATGGTTAGAGAAAATCCTGAACATAGGAAATAGCACATTGGTGTTAGGAGCAAGTTAATGCACTTCGTGTAATGCACACTATAATGTACAGGAGCAAGTAAAATGTAGTCAAACACAGTGATACCGGAAGAAATCATTTATAATGTATGCATATTCTAATATGCAATACTGTTGTGAAAATTGTAGAGGCAATAAATTGGATTTATTTATGAATGAAGTAATTTAGACCATTAAAACAAAAAAATTGGAAATGTTTTTTTAACACACTAAAAGTAAAACTCAGATCGTACAATTTCTACATGAAATCTTTAAAAAAAAAAAAACAAGTACGCTTAAATTTATATAACATGAGACATCTATGGAGTCACAATAACCAATCTATATTCTACAACACATCTGTCAGCATGTAGTACTCTATTCTGTTGATGGGTCATGCTTTCAGCCCAGCAGCTTGACACACACCATTAAAGTACCACTCTGATTTAACACAACCTGTAGAAAGTTTTAAACATGAGGTTAACCTAAATAATAGCTTTTCGTTCTCCTGGGTCTACCATGACTCTTAAGTGTTTAACTGAGGTCTGGGAGTTTAATGCAACAGCTGTGAGTAAAAGCCTCCAACCAGCACCCAGACATGGGTTAAAAAGTGGCGTGGCAGAGTGCATCACTTTACAATTCTCCAGAGATATGCCTGATCACAATACAATAAGGATGGGAATCATCGTGGACCATTTGATTTGATATTATCACGAAACCTAAGTGCCGATTTGGTACGATTGCGATTTGTAAGTATCATGATTTTATAAATATCCTGATCCAATATATTCTTAGTTTTTTAGATTTTGTTACAATTGCTGCGCTGTGTGGATAGTTTAGAGTGCACCACCTGCAGGATTATAGAGGAACAGCAACATTTTACAACCTCAAATTCAAAATATACAAGTTAAAGAAACAATTGTAAAAACACGATTTTCGCAGTCAGTGTGGCTCACACAAAAGAATCATGACAACTAAATCAATCCCCCCCTATCTCTACAATACAATATTCATGACCATAAACTGTTTGTAGTGTGCGTTAACTAAAACATACAAACTAGAGATGAGCTCACCCTTAAATATTGCCATAAATCTCCTGCATGGATCACTGAAACTTGGCCACAAATAAGGTGCAAACCCACACTTAACACTTTGTGTGCCACTGCGCTGAGACCGGATACATATTCAGGCTTCCCGCCAAGGCTGGGCTCTACAAAGGGAACGCATGGAAAACAGCTGCTTCTCCGCATATACACACACATATCCTCTTACTGAACTCATGAAAGATCTGTCTCACTCACTACATTACTGAGGATGCTCCTCTTACCTAAATCCTAAATGGAACTTTTCCACAGTGATAGCACATTAAGGTCTAATCTATTCGGTTCTAATAAAGTCTTCAGATGTTTTTCTTGCAATAATGTAGAAACTAAATAACTCTTTAAACGTTCTTGTAATCACCGGAGCTAGTTTATATCCATGACTTGAACAGCTGTAAGCAATTCGAGTGCTGTAGCATTTGAGTGCAGATTTTGTTGAGGAGGCCTGGCAAAAAAAAATCTATTCCAGCTCAGCTAAACAGATATTTTGCTTACTAAGATATTAAGTTGCGAGGTAAATAAAATGCACCAAATCAGTAATACTAATGATACAAAAACACTAATAACAACAAAGTCATTAAAAAGTCACTAACACGGATGGGATGAAAATGTACATTTTCAGGTGGAACTCATTTGATTGACATTGCATAGAAATTAGATAGAAGGAATGAGATGATATATACTGCAATTCACACACACACACACACACACACACACACACACACACACACACACACCGAGGTTCGTCACAACAGTACCAGCTAAACAGAGGTGATGATAAAATGGCTGCCTTAAGTGAGCAGGAAGTTCAGCAGGAAAACACACGGTGAGGATGAGGGAAAAAAAGAGGAAATGGCTGCCAGGAACCAAAGATTTGACTATGTAACATGCACACGGAAGGAAAACAAGCTGTTCTTTACATGATAATGGCTGAAAGAGAGGAAAATGACAAAGCAAGCAGGGGAATAACCCTTCTTCCTTTTCCATTAGTAATAGCACTAGTAGAACTGTTACATAAATTAAACTTCGGCTTGCAGAGAAACACACACGGCTGAAAACTCCACTAGATCTTACTGAATTTCTGAGCTATGAGATAATCCGTCTGTCAGTATCACCGCTCACATGCCCTCCTATAATACACAAAGCACTCGCACACTAATCGCACGTGTCGAACCAGAGGAGCCAGATGGTCTCTTCATGACCTGCAGGCCAAAAGCACTCCCAGAGGACATACAGACAGCACACAAGGGAGATAATGGTAGATAGAAGGAATGAGAGAAAGAACAGGAAATCTCTCCTTTTCAGTCTCACCTCCTTCTCTATCCCCTTAAAAACATGATACAAAGTTGAATGTTTAAACATAAAGCAGGCGTAAAATAACAAAACTCTGTGGTCCCAAAGGCTTTTCACCTCACAGATCATATTTTGAATGTCAGAGAAGTCAAACATTATGTTCTGATCAAAGCTTTCACTCCACAGAGGGGAAGAAAAGAAAAATGAGTATACAGTGATTACAAAGCAAAAGTGAGAGCTTTGTTCAAATGTTTCCTCTTCACCGATTATCAGCATTTACTACTTACAATCAACACGCATTCGCTGTTATTATACACATTGAATGTCAATAATAAAAGCTCTGTAGTGCTCTGTAGTGCTCTATGGATAATCTCAATCCTTGTTACTCAGGAAACTCATTATGAGATTTCCCAAGGGTGACACACACACACATTACCGAAGGTCACGTGACTTTAAGGTATGGAACCAATCATTAACCTCCACCACAACAGGAAGTCCTGGGTCAGAGGATGACCTCTGGAATCCTGTTTTCAGCCACCAATTTCTTTTTCCTCACACACCTCACCACTACATACTTCTCTGTTTTTATATATTCACCCCCTTCTTTCCATCTCATCTCAATTAATTTTTAATCATCATGTCCTTTTCTGCCACCTGCTAGCCATGTTGTCATTAAAAAAAAACATTTTTACAAAATTTCTAGTAAATATTTTCCCTTTGAGATAAATATCTCAGATTGTCCCATATCTAAGTAAAAGGTTTACTCCTTCTCTTTGCCTCATTACCTTTTATCTATAATATCCCTTAAATTCCGGTTTGGTGAATCGGCCCTGCATTTCAAATTTTTTTTTTAGAAAGGCTGAATTCCCTAGACTTAATAATAATAAAAATACAATTAAATCTCTTCTCTGCAGCATGCCTCTTACGAAGCTACATTATGATATCATGAGAACAGTCATCTGAGGTTGATTAAGAAAAGACAAATAATAAAAAAGTTGACAATATAACATGACTTGAAATCTGCCTCACTGAAGTACTGACAGCAAGGAGGAACTATTCATCATCCTAAATGTTGTCTGCTTCTGTGCCAAGCTGAGCCCTCACCTCATTGGCTGAGTTCAATAAGTGCTTCCTGGTTAGGGTCATGTTTAACGTGTTGTTGTGGCTCAGTAGAGGAGTCTTAACAAACACAAAGTCGCTCCGGCTGGAGAGTGTGGAGTAGCATGGCCTGTATGTACGTGTGTGGGGATCCTGAGGGCCCCCCACCACCTCCATGTACCGGATGGGCCCATCCGTGTTCAGCTGGAGGTGAAGGTCTTTATGGGAACGCTGCTGGTAGGCATTGCGGGAACGGAAGCCCTTCCTGGAGTAGCAGCACGTCAGGTCGTCTTTGTGTCTAAGACACCGCACCACCAGCACTATTATTGTCACAAGAAAGACCAGAGTCACACAGCCCAGTGATATTATGAGGTACAGGCTTATATCCGGAATTCCACCTGTTTTACGAGAAGATGTTTTGTGATGGTCTATAGCTGTTTCTGCACTCTTCTCCTCAATGTTAATGGTGACAGGTATACTGATAGACTGGTTAGGCTCTCCATTGTCCCTTACAACCAACACAAAGCTGTAGGATGAGCGCTCTTTGCTGCCTGACTCAACCTCGGCTAGGTTCCTTGTAGTCCGAAGCTCACCTGTGTGCCTTCCAATACGGAAAAATTCTGCATCCTCACCGGGTGCAATGCTGTAGAACAGCCATGCGTTGTACCCGCTGTCTGGGTCATATCCAACAATCTTATTCACAAGATGGCCCACAGGGGCAGAGTGGGGCATGGTCAGCTGGAGGCCAGAGTCACCAGAACTAGCGGGATAAAGGACGACGGGCGGATTGTCATTCTGGTCGATGACGAAGACGTGGACGGTGACATTGGAGCTGCGTGGAGGGATCCCACTGTCCTGCACCTGTACTTCAATCTTAAATGCATTCATTTGCTCGTAGTCCAATGTACGCATAGTAAAAATATTACCATTTTCTGGATTGATATAGACATATGAGGACACAGGGCTGCCATGGACAGTAGAGGACAGGATGGAGTAGGTGAGACGGGCATTGTCCCCCAAGTCTGGGTCAGAGGCTGACACTGTCAGGAGTGAGGTACTGGGGGTGTTATTCTCCACGATGTCAACAGAGTAATATGACTGGGAGAAAACTGGCGCATTATCGTTCACATCAGACAGACTAACAACAAAAGTCTTTCTAGAGGACAATGGAGGAGAACCGGCATCTGTCGCAGTCACAACCACAGTGTACTCAGGGACGGTTTCTCTGTCCAAAGCGCCATCCGTAACAAGCTTGTAATGCTCCCCAAAAGCGGACTGCAGTTTAAACGGCAGCCCTGGAGACACTGTTAATGTCACCTGTCCATTTTTACCTGAATCTAAGTCCTTTGCGCTGATCAACGCAATGACAGTACCTGTTGGTGAGTTCTCGCTGATGGGACTGGTGAGGGATGTTAACGTCACCTCCGGCGTGTTATCGTTTACATCCGAAACTTCCACTTTGATGTGACATGAGCCCTCCATGGCGGGATTTCCGCCGTCCCTGGCCTGCACGGTGATCTCATACACACTCATCTGTTCATAATCCACCTCGCCGATAACCCTGAGCTCCCCGGTTTTAGCATCCACACTGAAAACCTCGAGAACTTTCTCTCGGTTGTATTTGCTAAATAAGTAAGATACCTCTCCGTTCGTTCCAGAGTCTGCATCAGTGGCGTTTAACTTCGCCACAACAGTTCCTATCGGAGAGTTCTCCAAAAGGCTAACCAGTTTGGGTGGCTGCTCAAAAACGGGTGCGTTATCGTTCACATCCAGGACCGTGATGAGCAGCAGGGTGGTGCCGGATTTCTCCGGCTGTCCGCCGTCCACCGCCGTGAGCAGGAGGCGAAAGGCGGCGCGCGTCTCGCGGTCCAGGGCCTTCTCCAGCACGAGCTCGGGAACTTTACTGCCGTCGCTCTTCGTCTCGACGTTTAACGCGAAGAAGCCGTTCGACTCGAGACGGTAGGTCCGCAGCGAGTTGACGCCCACGTCGGGATCGCGCGCGCTCTCCAGGCGGAAGCGGGTCCCCGGCGCGGCCGCCTCCGAGACCTCCAGCGAGGAGTTGCGAGCAGGAAACTGCGGCGAGTTGTCGTTCACATCGGCAATGTCCACCACGACGCGCTGCATCTCCAACGGGTTATCCAGAACTACTTGAAGGTGCAAAGAACACGTTAAACTCAAGTCACACAGGCGCTCCCTGTCGATGGTCTCTTTAATGACCAAGTCACCGCTAACTGAGTTCAGCTCGAAATACTGCGCGCTCGGGTCCGAAATCACACGCATGTTCCTCTCGCTAATCGTCTGGACCGAGAGGCCCAGGTCTCTCGCTATGTTCCCGACAAAAGAACCCGGTCTTTGCTCTTCTGCAACATTGTAGCGGAGCTCTGCTGTCGCGCGCGAGAGGCAGGACAGGGCAGAAAGCGCGAGCCAGAGCGCGCGCCATTCCGTACAGCGGCTCCTCTCTCTCCGCTCCATCATGCGCTCACACAGGTCTGAGGCAAAAGTTTCCTCCTCATCAAACCATATTTATTAATCCTCAACATGTCGTTCGAAGCTTAATCCGTTTGACGTGGAGCAAAGTTAAGCGACTTAAACAATCCATGGTACGCGAAAACGTTTCGGTAAATAAATTAATAAAACAGGAAAACGGAAAACACGCAAAACTCCATCTGGCCGTCTCCCTAACCTCCGCGCGCTGACTGGGCCTCTCCATCGCGCGCACGAGGGAGGGGCCTGAGCCACCAAGGGCTGTAGTTGATTGGCTGAAAGTGAGGCCTCACACACTCTCACTCACTCACTCACACACACACACACACACACGCACACAGAGTTCAGAGCCCTATATTAACACAACCTCTAAACTGTATTGAATTCAATCACTGGCCTATGAAGTGGACTTCATATTAACTTTACTATAAACACCTTTCCAGTTTTACTGAACTTCCAGCAGCCCAACACACAGTATGACTGCAAATCAATCCCTACTATCTGATATCAACCAAATGAGGATAGGTTCCCTGCTGAGTTTGGTTCCTCTTAATGTTTCGTCCTATTGTCATGTCAGAGAGTTCTTCCTTGCCACCATTGCTCCTGACTTGCTTGTCAGGGACAACCTTATAATTATGATTTATCCATATTTCCATATTTATACATATTTCCTCACAAATTTCAAACTCCCTATTTATTTATTTTCATTCTGTAAAAAAGCACTGTTATGCACTTTATTGTTAGATTACAGTTAGCACTGTTATGCCCTTTATTGCCCTTTATTGTTAAAGCACTATATAAATAAAACTGAATTGAATTGAATTTAAAAGCACAATTTTTTAAAATTAAACTTTTTTGTGTAATCAGATTGAACAATGGCATTTTATATTTAAAGAATAAGAATATCTTATTCTTATGGCATCTTACTTACAAAGATTAGAGGAATCAATCTAGGCAAAAAATACCTCCTTTTAATAATATGCAATAGACAATATAATAATAATAATAATAATAATAATAATAATAATAATATGTGTGTGTGTGTGTGTGTGTGTGGAGATGTTATTAGGTCCATGGCTTTGTAAAAGAAGCTGTTCCTTGTCTATTTGTGTGGCATCTAATTGACCTGATCATTTTGACCACTGGCAACAGTGTAAACAGATAATAGCCAGGGTGTGTGCTGTCTTGGATGGTGCTGCTAAACTTCTTCCACAGTTAAAAGTTTCTGTTGTAATTGTGCCTGTTTCAGCTTTCTGAGGAAGATATGTGTAAGGATAAGGATATACCACTTCTGGACTGCAGCCTACAGTGATTTTTTTTTTTTTACTTTTTGCTTCTATTATGCTGTATATTCTATATTAGCTCTATAAGATACTAAAGGAATTTCAATAAACTTTTTTGTTGTTGTTGTTGTTCTCTGAAAGATGGCAAGCTAAAAAAAAGAAAAGAAAAATATCTGGTTATAAACCACTCCACAAGTTCATTGCCACTGTGAGCCAGGAGACGGCGCTGTTCCTTAATCAGTTCAACAATTTACAGTCAATTTATAGTATTCTTTTTTCTTTTTCTTTTTTTTTTATTTCCCTAATTAAAATTCTGCTTTCTACAAATTTCATTTTGAAATAAATAAAAAGCCAAGCTCTAAGTGGAACATATAGCTTGGAAGACATTTACATTATAACACATATACATACAAAGTATCTGTAATTATTTCAAGTCTCTAAGGGTTTCAGAATACCTACTTCCAAGGAAAAGGGTGCCAAACTGCACTTTTTTAAATTGTGGTTAGTACATATACATAATGCATATTTTGTGTATGATTCTTTTACCTGGAAGCACAAATACTAAATAAAGATAATAGTTTAATATTAATACACTGCCTGCCTGCCACCCCTCAAAAAAGCCACACCCCATGATTTCACCTTTATCTCTGATTACAACGCAGAATGTGGTGGCCAGTTCATGTGTGAAAATGATTCATCATGATCCCAGAACCACTCTTCTGGGGAAAAAAAATTACATTCATGTGATAAGCTGGTCATTAAGTTCATTCAGGTCCTCAGCTGACATTTTATTAAAACATAATGTTGCTGAGCCAGATCATAAAAATGACATAACAAAGCAGAGGCTTGTACAGGGCGCACTATGCATGATGGGTTCATCACTTTATGTACTTCCCTTCTTACCTTGATGCACCCATTGCTTGAATAGGGTCAACCTGGACTCATCAGACCATATGACCTTTTTTGAACCTTCTGAAATGGGGACTTTTTTGGCCAGGCAGTGTAGTTGGGCCTTAAGGACTAGCTAAGAGCTAATTAAAGTTACACCACTTATACATTACCAAATAAATTATACATATGAGTGGTGCAAGTGATGTACCATTGATGTTTCCACCCAAGGGACAAGTAAAAGGACACAGTTTGGTACTAGTATTTCTGAGAGCTTATCATTAGTAGGCCTAGGAGACCTGTGCATAAAGCCTTAACTACTACAGTATCTTTCAGGGAGATTCATATTGTCAGTTAGAAGGATTCTTTAAAATTTTCCATCCCTGCATGACAGGATTCTTTATAAAACTACTATAGGAAGTATACAACAATACCTAAGGGTGCATACAACAAGTGCTTGTCAGGATGTATTCATATGTAATTGATTTTATTTTATATCCCCATTAAAATTGTCCTTACATCCTCATACACAATCCACAGTTTATAGCTCAATGTCTCCACAGATTCATACTGAAGCCTTTAGTAAAATTTACAACAATAGTGTTGTATAAGGACTCAATCTTTTAAAGATAACTCCATCTTTGCTGTCAGCTGTACTCAACATATTTCATCTCATTTTGATGACCAAAGTATGAAGTATTGGGTCCTACATCTCACATTATATAAAACAATGAAAAAATTTGTCAAGCTATTCTATTGAAATAAAAAAAAAAAATACTGTGTTACACGTCCTTGATATTTAGACAAACATCATTATGCATGCTGTTAAAGAATGTTCTTTAGATGTTTAATAATTTTAACTTTCTAAAAATATTCTAGTGAGGACCATGATAGGTTGCCAGACTGTATCAATTAA
>JAOTRS010000011.1:5537306-5547950 GCA_028565755.1 Dinotopterus cunningtoni | reverse complement strand
ATAAAACAAGTATATTTAACATTTTTATAAGCTTTGTTATACACATTTTCTTCAGTTTTTATTCACAGCTTTTTTTTTAGATTTTAATGAGATTCAATAAAGATACAATCTTAGTTCCATCATTATTCTGTTTTCTAAAATCAGTTCTACATTCTGCATTCTGTATTCTTTAGGGTATTCATTTCAGGTTTCTAAACAAGTGTCATTTAGTATGCATCATCATTCTAGCTCCTGGCCTCAAAGTGATTTTCAGCTGCAATTTGGAGTTATTTAACTAATTTAGAAACAACTGCAGGGAAATATGAGACAATGCTATTTTGGGTATTTTAAAGTAAGGGAAGATGGCAGGAGCACCAGAAGTTAATGCAGGAAGCACAATAAAAGATATACAAAAAGTAATTAAGTAATAATTCTAATGGTAGAACTAAAATGAACAAGTAAAACAGCAGGGCAGTCAATTAAGATTTTTTTTACATCATTGTATTTGCAGATTCTCATTAAATATAAATCTAATATGACCTAAAACACACTGGGTTCACCTTCTGGTGAACTAGTGGAAAGAAGGATTTAGACAGGGTGGTGTCTTACCAGGGGCACTGGAGACAGTAGGCCAATTCTGAACCAGAACACCCTGAGCCCCCTGCATCACAGATGACTCCTCCATATGGACTGAGCTGTAAATAAACACACACACACACACACACACACACACACACACACACAAAAGAAGTGTAATGTGAAATGCTACGCTGCATCAAAATAATTAACCAGCATAATTAGATTAGAGTAGTCTTATTCAAGATAATGAGACAATGAATAAATTACATTTGTAGTTACAGTTCTAGTAATAATAAATAAAAACCCTTGGAAAACATAATCTCACCATTATTTATGCATACACATCATTGCTGCACTCTAAAGCAAGCTGAATTTACGTTAACATATTTAGAATTAAACCTCTTGCCAATGTAGATTTGTGTAGTGCCAGCATTTGACGCAATCTCAATGCTAGATTTGGGAAGGGTTGTTTATAAAAGCAAAATTGCACCTTTTGCCTGGTTAGTCGTAGCTCACCGTATGTAGTCTGGGTGCGGAGAGCATTACTAAAATTAAACCATGGCTGAAAGAAGTGTATGCACAAGTGCATCTCTAAGTAAATGTCTAAAGCGCTAATAGAAGTAAATGCATTAGATAGATATAGCTTTTTCTTTCTTTCTTTTTCTTTTTTTTTCTGACTAAATCCACAGGCCTGAAAAAGCAGAGATAAGAAATTAGATTTGAGAAGAGCATTTTTATTGGTTAACAAAACCAATTCCATAATCCATACTTAGTAAAAGGTTTATTAATACAAAGATCATTAACAGTGACTAACAGTATAGTGTTTAATTTTCAGGAAGAAATTAAATGTTTTTATTTTCCTGGCTGTGTAAAGCAACATGATGTTTCTGTCAAAAGAGAGAAGTGTGCTTAAAATGGATCTCCATGAGTTTACATTCACAGAGAGGAAGCAGAGCTATACAGAACCTCATTTTAGTTTGAAAAGGTAATGATGGCAACCCAGATGGTCAATGTTCAGCTATTGTACTATTGCTTTGAAATAATAGTTTAAAAAATGTCAATTTATTCCACTGCAATATTGTAAACCAGCTATATTTCAGGGAAATTTACTGGGGTAATGTACTGTATAATAGGTACGGATGTCTTAGTTTAGATTTGTTTCCCTAAAAGGAAGGGCTGCACAATAGCACAGAAAAAAAATCTGGATGCACTTAAAATATGCTTTTTAAGAATTTTAAAATAGACATACTCATAAATCATGTTAGCTATGCTGACAATAATCAAACAAGATGGAGTTATTTCACTGGATAGGGCATGGAATTCTAAAAAAAATAATAAAGTTGCTAACCATGCTCATTACTTTCATATAAAAAATTTGGAGCTTGTGTAAACACCATTTATTTTTCACTTGTGTGACCATAATGGTTCCAACACATGTAGTATAAAATAGGAAACATAAAATGTCATAAGGAAGGAATGGGTGACTGTTGAATGTGACAAGAGGGGAGGGTACTAACTAGCCTCCATTTTATTTCTCTTGTTCTCAATTTCTGATAAATACGTGTTATGAAGTTATTGTTGCTACATAACACCCCACATTTCACAGTTTCTCCCTGTCCTTATTTCAACTGTCTTGACCATAATCAACACTTTTTTTTATTTATTTACAAATGTTGCCATATGTTTGTGCATGCAGAGTGTATGATTTCACTTTAATATCTGTTGGTTTTTAGATTGTCTAAGTGGGTGCAATTTTAAGATCGTTAACCCATGAGTCACTGACATGGACTTATCCATAATTAATGAGGAGGAACTGAATTATAAACATAATCCTTGTCTACTTCTCGGCTTTATTTAAATTTAGTTTATTTTTTTAATCAGTGTAATCGATCAAATCAAGATGATTCTAAGATCTCTACCTTACCTTCTAATTAACCTTGATGTAATATTCATATATTCATATGTATCATAGCCACAACGGCATTCATGTCATAACATTAAATCCCAATAGACATGCATAATCCTATATACTTGAGAACACAATAGCCCCACTTCATACAGAGTGCTAACATTTGTGTGAATGCTATTCAGTCCTTCGTCTCCAGTGTCCTTTATTGTCACAGCAATAGTGACAGTATGCTTTTACTAGTCCCCCAGAGCATTTTTTCAGGTAAAATAAAATACACAAATCTACCGTATAACTGTAGACCTGGTTTCCTTGCTTCACTTTGATTACCATAATACTGTTCACTTCTGAGTGAACATGCAATCCCAGTAAGCTTTATGCTTATTAAGATAAATATAACAACCCTGTGCTTATTACAGTGACCTTCATTCAGCTTGAGCAATCCACATTATCTCATTTCACACTGGCTTGTGGATAATCTGTTAGACTGCTTTATCACTTGTATGCTAGAATGGACCATTTTGTGGTGAACTGACTTTTTACCATTTATTTACCCGTCTTTTCATGTTAATTCAGTAGCACGAATATTAGATAGGTGCCTTTGCTCAAGGCTAAAAGAGTCTATGGATTAAAACATTGTCAAGACAATTTACATCTGACATTACATTTACTAACTGGTAAGATTATAGATGGGACTGTTATGGGACTGTTTGGTTTCATAAATGATTGATCTACATATTCATCTTCTTCTTCTAAGGTAGACAGGAGGATTTTTGTATGGAAACCTATAGAAGGATAGGATGTTGGGGAGCAGGGTTAAAGCTAGTGCTTTTGTTATCCAAATGTGTCTAAATGTTAACATGCTGTGTGTCAAGTAAAGAATATTTTAATAGTCCTACCTTTGCATTCCTGCTCTGAGAGAAGCTGAATATCTCCAGTCTGCTCCGGGAGGCTTGGGCTACAACAAATATAGATAAAGTGAAGAGGAAAAATAAGAACAAGAACAAGAAAGGTTATATAGCAGTGGTTTAGTTGGGTTGTTTGGTTGTGTGCTTAAAATGCTAGATAAAGTATGCTTGCAGTGATATCTTCATTCTTTTCCTGCAGAAAACAGTGTTAGTTCATACAAACAGGCACACACACACACACACACACACACACACACACAATATTGGCAAGGTCATAGACTCATTGAAAGAGCCAATCCATTTTAGAAAGTCTTGCAAAGTTTGCATAAGAAGAAAACCACATGAACAGTAAAACCTAATATATATATTTTACTTTGTAAAAGGAAATATATGTAAAAATTCATTAGGTGAAAGATAACACAATGTTGACAACTCATGATAGGAGCAGCTCTTATGAGAATGGAATCTCTGCTTCCAGGCCAGACTTTCTGTCTCTAACACACATAAACAGAGAATTCCAATCTATTTCGTAAAAGGAAGGGGCAGTTTATCATTTTCAAATTTATTTACACATGTATCACAACAAAGTGTGGACAAAACTAATTGCATTTATGAACCTGTAACATCAACACAATGCAGATTCATCATATGTAATGTTGGTTTTTGTGTTTTATAAAGCCAACAAATTTCGCAATACCGGCCATTACTAAACCATTTCTGTTTAAAACCAATACACTACAAAACAATGCCAGAAGCAGCTATTTAATGTGTTCATTTAAGTGCACCCTTAGCAAATGGACGGTAATAGAAAACCCATCCCCACTGTACACACACTATCTCCCAAAAGATGTGCTGTCTTTGTATGACTTAGTAAGATACTTGCTATTAGTGCCAGGAAGCTCAATTTTATCTTTTAGACTTAACAAATGTGTGCACATGACTAGAGTGATTTATAACTAATACAAACAAATCAGTATTTACATGCAATTTACAATACAAAACAAAAAACAGTAAATTTTACTGCCATTTTTTATGTAAAAGGGGAAAAACAAACAGTTTAATATATGTGGTGAAGAGAGGAGACATCAGGAACTCCACAATCAATCTGATCTTTTTGCCCTTACTCTCTGTTCTCTTTCTCTCCCCTGCTAATGCTCTCTCTCTCTGCCAAGTGGACACACCTCGCCTAGATACAGCACTCATACCACTGCACCAGCCAATCACATTACTTCCCTTCGCTATTTCCAAAGCAAAAGACCCAATCAACTGGTAGCAACACGGACCCACACATCATCAGCACTAAATTACACAGAGAGAACAAACATGACTGGCATTTAATGAGAGAGACAGGCATCAACCCACAATTACTTCTTCCTACCAACTACCACTTTCTTGTTATGGCTTTCCATATAAGCAGATACCAAATCAATAAATATGAACAGATGCATCAGGACAGGTAAAATGTTTCGCATTGTTCGGTTACTGACTGTGCAATGTGGGTTGAAAAACTGTCTTTATGCCAAAACATCTTGCTCAAGAAACATTAAAGGGAGCATCTGCATAATTGTGTAAGGGTGTAAGAAGGACCAGATCACTAACAATATAATCATGAACACTGAAGCAACATTATGTAGACATGAATAGAATACTGATGCTAATGAGGATGGTGAAATAGAATACCACCAACTATTTTAGCACAATTATACCAGCTTATGTTGATATTCAACAATAAATCAACCCATTTGTAGTTTCATCAGAAGATTAAATAGCTAATCATAATTTAATCACACATTCTCTTAAAGAAGATGGACAAGAACAGTGACTGGAACAGTGCTACTTGAAGTGTTAAAAGTGAGAACAGAAAATCTGGGGTGTTGCTTGCATTTCTCACCTCTAAATATAACACACCCAGCTGTACTGCTACTGAAGACTGCACTGCAGTGCAAATAGAGAGAACAAGAGATAACGGGAGCGAATAAGGGAGGGAGGAAAAGAAACCAAGCACAAGCATGAGAAGGTTGAGGGTGCTTTTTCTTGAATACAGAATACAAATGATGTTTAATGGATGCTGAAATCCTTTGAAGAATACTTAAGCATGCCACTTCAATCACTCAGACACAAAGTGTTCACACGTTCATGTTATATTCATGTACTGTAATATACTCTAAATGTTATCATTTTGTTAGAAAATTAAATGCCAAAATTAAGCTGTAATTATAGCCCACAAGGCGTAAAGGACAATGACAACATCAAGCAAAAGATCACACAGACCACTGACAGAGAAAACAATGCCTCTCAGACAAATGTGGGTGTGGCACACACCTGTATGGCGGTGGCATCGGGCATACTAAGTCTGCGGACAAACTGCCCACTCTGACTGGTGAAGAAACGCTCGGCCCCTGAGCCCCAGGTTCCACTCACAGGTCGTCCCATGTTATAAAACATAAAAGTGTCACTTCCTGAAGTGGCCGTCAGGCAAGTCTTATAGCAGTAGGTTTTGGTCAGAGATCCATTTCCACGAACCTCAATATAGTGTGGCTCTACTTTAAGGTCCCTTCGTAGAGCCACAGCTTGTTGCTGCTGGTTTCCTCCTCCACCTCCACCACCTCCACCTGATGCTCCACCACTCCCACCACCATTTCCTCCACCCTCTTTGGGTGCCTTCTTCTTGGATCCACCACAGCAGGGTGAACAGGAGCATGCATCAGGCTGGCTGCAGTAGGCATGGCAACGCACAATGGCAAGGACAAAAACGGTGACCAAGAACACAAAGGTGGTGGCAGTGAGAGCAACAATGAGGTATAGTGTAACACTGGAGAAAATAAGAGTTCCATGGGGTCTAATAATGCGTTTAGGATCAGAAGTCACTTTTGGGGGTAGCTCCATGATAGCCACATTAATGGTTGCAGAGGCAGAGCGTGGTGGCGCTCCATGATCTTTCACACGCACTGTAAGACTGAAAACTGTAGAGTTGTCCTCAACAACACGACGTGTTGTTCGGATCTCCCCTGTGTGCTCATGCACCTTGAACAGGTCAAGTTCAGGCGGGTGTTCGAGTGTGTAGAGTAGCCAAGCATTCTGCCCTGCATCACCATCCCATGCCAAAACACGAGTCACCAGCACACCTGCCTCGGCATTGCGGAGAATAGTTTCAGCCATGTGAGAAACATTTGCTGCTGGGTGGACGAACCATGGTGTGTGGTCATTGGAGTCCATGACATAAACATAAACTGTTGCTACTCGGCTTAGTGGTGGCACACCATTGTCCTGAGCTTTGACCTGGAAATGAAACTCACGCAACTTCTCAAAGTCAAAAGAGCGCAGGGCATAGACCTCACCTGTGGCAGGTTTAACAGACACATATGATCCCACAGAGATCCCATGGTTGTTGTCATTAAGGACAGTGTATGTAATGCGTGCATTCTCATTCGCATCAGGATCTGTGGCCTTTACCACACACAAAGGAGCACTTGGAGCATTGTTCTCAGTGACATACACAGTGTACGATGTCTGCTCAAAACGGGGCGGGTTGTCATTAACGTCTGCCACATCTACACGAACAGTCATTGAAGAGGACAGCGGTGGGGTTCCACCATCAACTGCTGTTATTGTGACATTGTATGATGATACTGTCTCTCTATCCAGGAAGGCAGCTGTGACTATGGTGTAGTGGTTTCGAAATGATTTTATTTTAAACGGGAGGTCAGGAGGAATAATGTCGAGGGTGACATGTTTGTTTTGTCCAGAGTCACGGTCATTGACACTAATCAGGGCCACCCCAGTGTCTGCTCGAGCATCCTCCCTCACTGGACTCGAAAGAGTAGAGAGCACAATCTCTGGTGGGTTATCATTCACATCCAGCACTTCCACAACTACTTTGCAGTGCACTGCTACGGCCCCATGCCCCCTATCCATAGCCTGAATGTACATTTCATAACTGTTGGTCTCCTCATAGTCCACGTTACTCCTGACGCGAATCTCTCCAGTGTCTGAATCCATGCTGAACATCTGCCGAACCCTTTCAGGTGTGTATGAACTAAAGGAATAAAAAACTTCTCCATTTGTGCCTTCATCTCGGTCTGTGGCGTTCAGTTTAATCACCAGAGCGCCAAGTGGCGAATTCTCCCGCAGTTTTACTTTGTACACAGAGCTGTCGAACTTTGGCACGTTGTCGTTGGTGTCCAAAACGCGCACGTTGATTTTCGCCGTACCCGAGCGCGGGGGAGAGCCTCCATCAGTCGCAGTAAGAAGTAGCTGATGAGATGGCACCATCTCCCTGTCAAACGGTTTCTTCAGAATGAGCTCGATGTGCTTTCCACTGGCAGGTGGTTTGTTTGATTCCAGCGCAAGGTGCTCGTTTGGTGAGAGGCGATAATGGCGAACGGAATTTGAGGCATCGTCTGCGTCCTGTGCGCCTTCGATGGGAAACTTCGCGCCAGGCTGAGCCGCCTCCGAGATCTCCAACTGATACTCGTCTCTGGGGAAAAGCGGCGCGTTGTCATTCGCATCCAATATTTCGACCTCCACGTTGTGCGTCTCAGATGGGTTTTCTAAGACCACTTCGAGGCTAAGAAGGCAGCTGCCGCTGAACTCACACAGAGTCTCGCGGTCGATCCTGTCACTGACGGAAAGCTTACCGGTTTTGTGGTTGATGTTGAAGTAGCGTCGCGCGTTGTCCGAGTTTATTCTGATCCGACGAGCCGCGAGCTTTCCAAGATCCAACCCCAAATCTCGGATGAGATCTCCGACGACAGCCCCGGATTCCAGCTCCTCGGGAATGCTGTAGCGAATTTGTGCATTGGTAAGGCCACTGAGTACAAAAACGACGACAAGATAAAAACAAAAAAGTACGCTATCGTGTATGCTTCTGCATCGCCCCGCAACAGCCATCTCAAGCTGGCCCAGCATCTGCAGAAGGATTAAAAAATGTTTTCCGCCTTTCGAGCTTGGCGTGTGCTTGCTCCTGCCACGGCATCAAAAATAACAGGGCGCCGTCGGTTCCACCTCGACTATGTGCAAGAAGACCAGAATCTCCTCTCCGCTTCCACATTAAACGGGCATTTCCCTTTTCCGTCCATGGTGCCTTCTTTGTCCTATATACCCTATATATTTTTTTCCTAAAATGATATTTTTGCGATGCTGGTATTGTTTCTCGTCAGTTGGCCGCAGCCTCTCCCCGTCTTTCTTTCTCTCTCCTCCTTTGCGCTCGCTCGCTGCACTCTACAGGCGGGGGAGGGGGAGCTGCACCCTCTCCATCAAACGCGCGCACACACACACACACACACACACAAGCGACAAATCGCTAAAAGACAAAATGCGCCCTATATATTTCCATTTGCGAAATATAGCAGAAAAAAAAAACATCTATTTGTATCGACGTTTTTTTATCATATTTGCATTTCATTGTGCCTTCATTAATACCTGTCGCAAACATCGATGAAATTCAATCACACGAAGAGTGCCGCCGCCCTTTTTCCATTGTGTGTCCTCTGTGCATGTACTGTAGCTGAGACGTTTGGCTGTATCTCGCCTAAAATGCTCTTATCTTAATCCCCCACCCCCAATAAACCAGTCTCCTTAATACAATAATATATTACACAATATAAAAATAAGGTAGTTCCTTCCATAATTAGAAATTCTGCCACAAAATGTCATAATTCCCTACAATATTACAGATTTGCCAGCATTCTGTGCCTCTTTTTAATGAGCCAACCTCCAGCACAAAATCTCTGATGACCTTTTTTGCACTATTGTTCCTGCCTCACAGACAGCTCGGAACAACTGGATGTTATAATCACAGCATCACTGAAAGCATGCGCTACCCATTATGTCTCTCGTTCATCTGCTGATGTGCAGCACTGGTTAAGTGGGCACATTTTGCTGCAAACCTGGTGACCTGGTTTGCAGCAAAATGTGCCCACTTAATTAAGATGCCTTCTGTTTGCCTTCTTTGTCCTGACTGTCAAAACAGACAACCACGAATCACCCAGCCATTCTGCAACTGCCCAAATAATTTGGTGCAGAATCATGGTGTGGTGTATATACATTCATATTTGTGGTGGCCCTGAATTACAAAACACAACCACATTTTGCAAAACAACCACATTTTTGCAAAACAACCACCTTTCGTAAATACAATGACATTTCTTAAAATACAACAACATTTCCTGAAACACAACAAATGCAAATGTTTATTATTCTCTGCAAATGTTTTCCTTAATATTTATTGTTTCATTCATTCATATATTTTCAGGAACAGAGTTATCCTTTTCAGAGTTTTATCTGGAGCACTGGAACCACAATTCAGGAACACATCCCTCTAGGATATATGAACACATCACATGTTTACATATTTAAAAATAGATTGAAAATTGTTATAAAACTTTACAACAGTACAACAGGTTGCTATTAATACTGCAGTTTAATTAGCAGCTTGGATACAAATGACTATACACAGTATAACCAAAAAGAAAACGCAGGCACAGTTTATGCCAGTATGTTTTTCTTCAAAATTTTGAAGAGTTAAAGATTTGTGAAGACCCAAACAGCCAGTTATATTGCATTTTGTCCTGGCATAATGCCTTAAAATGTCAAATAGCCAGGAAATAAAATGTGTACTCTGGCTAATACTTTGGCTGTCTGGTGCAGTCACAACAACCTGGAGCTGAACACGCTCAAAATAGTGGAGATGATCGTGGACTTCAGAAGAAACCCATCTGCACTTCCCCCACTCACCATCATGAACAGCACTGTGACAGCAGTGGAGTCATTCCGGTTCCTGAGCACGACCATCTCTCAGGACCTGAAGTGGGACATTCACATTGACTCCATTGTTAAAAAGGCCCATCAGAGGTTGTATTTCCTTCGCCAGCTGAAGAAGTTCAACCTGCCACAGGAGCTGCTCACACAGTTCTACTCAGCCATCATTGAATCTGTCCTGTGCACTTCAATAACTGTTTGATTTGGCTCAGCTACAAAAGCAGACATTAGAAGACTACAAAGGACGGTTCGGACTGCTGAAAGAATTATTGGCACTCCCCTGCCCATGCTGCAAGAACTGCATATATCCAGAGTGAAGAAAAGGGCTCGGACTATCACTTTGGACCCCTTTAACCTAAGCCACCTTCTCTTTGAACTTTTGCCGTCGGGTCGACACTACAGAGCAACCAACACCAGGACAGTCAGGCACAAAAACAGTTTTTTTCCCAGGAAATTTACCTCATGAACAACTAAACATTCTTCTTACTGTCAATAAATATATGTGCAATGTTG
>JAOTRS010000011.1:5369981-5382354 GCA_028565755.1 Dinotopterus cunningtoni | reverse complement strand
TAGTTTCCAGAGCCCCGTCCGTTCTCGCATAGACGGCGGAGCTCTGTTTATTTTGTGTTTTCAGTTTTCTTTTGTTTCTTTTCAGTTAAGCCCTGCGAAAAGGCTCTTAAAACATTCCAACATCTTGTGGTGCGGCTCTCCAATCCGCACAACGCAACAATTAATAATATTAATCCTTAGAACAAGAGGGCCCTTGTACATTTATGACATCAGCACTATTAAAACAGCTTCATCAGAGTGATGGTGATGATATCATAGTCATGGCAGCATCGTACGGATGTTATAGTGCTTGGGCCCTAATCATCAGCAACAGCAATAACAACAAAAAAGTCAACTGTAGAAATCAAAGCTATATTTAATAGTAAAAGTACTAGCATTTCTACAGACATTGCAACAAGAATTCATAGGACTGGAACTAAGCAGCTGTGTTGTGATCATAAAACATGAAACATATCACAAAACATACTTGGTGGTGAAGCTAATCACAAAAAAGGCTTGATTTGCCTAGAGAGCATAAAGATTGGACTTTGGCGCACTGGAAAAAAACAATGTGGTTTGATGAGTTCAGAGCAGTGTCAGGGTAAGAAAGGAAGCACATGAAGCAATGAAACCATCATGCATAGTGTTCACTGTACATGCCTCTGGAGGCAGTGTTATGATCCGGGGTTGCTTCAGTTGATCAGCTCTAGGATCAGCAATGTAATGTGGCAATAAAATAAAATCAGCTAACGAACTGAATGCACTAAATGACCAGGTAATCGCATTATGTTATGAGTTTGCCAAAAGGCACCTAAAGGACTCTCTGATGAGACTCTCTGGCCACTCTACCATATAGGCCTGATTGGTGGATTGCTGCAGAGATGGTTGTACTTCTGGAATGTTCTCCTCTCTCCACAGAGGACCTCTGGAGCTCTGACAGAATGACCATCGGGTTCTTGGTCACCTCCCTGACTAAGGCCCTTCTCCCCCGATCGTTTAGATGGCCGGCCAGCTCTAGGAAGAGTCCTGGTGGTTTCAAACTTCTACAACTTACGGATCATGGAGGCCACTGTGCTCATTGGGACCTTCAAAGCAGCAGAATTTTTTTCTGTAACCTTCCACAGATTTGTGCCTCAAGACAATCCTGTCTCGGAGGTCTACAGCCTTTCCTTTGACTTCATACTTGGTTTGTGCTCTGACATGAACTGTCAACTGTGGGACCTTTTATAGACAGGTGTGGGGGGACACAGGATGTGCCTTAGCTCAATTTTGAGCTTCATGGCAAAGGCTGTGAATACTTATGTACATGTGCTTTCTCAAAAATTTTTTTTTAATAAATTTGCAAAAATCTCAAATAAACTTTTTTCATGTTGTCATTATGGGGTGTTGTGTGTAGAATTATGAGGGGAAAAAAAATTTTTTATCCATTTTAGAATAAGGCTGTGACATAACAAAATGTGGAAAAAGTGATGCGCTGGATACTTTCCAGATGCACTGTATGTTGTGATGTTGCATACATTTGTTGAAACAATGCCATAGTGAATGCCTGCCATAATTAAAACTAAAGGCGTGCAACTTGTTTGTGGTCTGGTAGTGAATGGAGTCAGAAAATTGCCAGCTATGTTCACATGTGAAAAAGAAATTTGCAGTTATATAGCAATATCTGAAAGTGTCTGATAGTAATGCTGGTTAACGCTTTGCAAAGATTTTTGTGTGGACTTGTGTCTTCGTGTCTTAGGAACTGCACATTTCCTTTATGTAAACCTGTTCCTCGTTGTAAACCTCTATAGCTTACTTAACATCTACAGGTTGAGCGTGTAATCGTTCGTGATAGTGACATTTTCAAATTGTCAATTCCGTGGGTTTAGCTGAGCGGTTACTTCTTGGAACATTTTAACCAGATCTACAGCTTAACTAACATCTACAAGAAGAACGCGTCCACTGACTTAATGCGCCAATGATGTGTAATAGTGAAATTCGCTCTCTTTATCTCTCCTCTCTCTCTTTCGCTTTCTCTTGCTCTCTCTTAACCTTGTAATAAATTCTCCAATTAGCCAAGAGGTGGCAGTATTGCTACACTATACCTCTTCAATAAATTTTCATTTATTTTCTACCTGTTTTGCACATATTTTTGTTTTGGCCTGAGTCTTTGTGTCTTATGTACAGCACTTTGAGATTTGTCCACAAATGTAAAGTGCTTTATAAGTAAAATGCATCATCATTATTATGTAAAGAACTGCACTAAAGTGCAGTATAATATATTTATTAAAGATGTATAGTGGAGCAATATTTTACAATATGTGCAAAAAAGTAGAAAGTAAATTAATATTTATTAAAGTAATATAGTAGAGCAACACTTTAGAGTAATCCCTGTATCCCACTCCGTAACAAATCACAACATTTCCATTTCCAACGTATTGTTTTTTAAGAAAAAAAAATATGATAGTTGCCAGGCAAATTAATCACATAATACAAACAAAGACACAATTTTAAACAAAAATCTGTGCAAAAAATAGACAGAAGTAAACACTATCCAGAAATTAACCAGCGTGCACAATTGTGTAACAGAATATTAGGAAGACACTTGGCGCCATGTTTATATATTATTATTATTATTATTATTATTATTATTATTATTATTATTGAAATATCCTTATTTAAAAGGGTGCTTTTGGCGCCGTGCTTTTAAAAATGGCCATATTCATCCATATTTTCATATATTCTAAAAAATCCATATTTTTTTCTGTAAGCCTAGTTTTTCCACATCTTATTCTAAAGTTAAAAATCATTTAGTTCCGAAAAGTCATAATTTTTTAAGACAGTCTGGTTTTAAAACAGCTAAATGTTCTGTTTTGCAATATAAGCTTTTGTGACTTTTATTTTGAAATATACGGAAGCTTCTGATTTGACAAGTTCCATTCATAAGGTTTTTATCTGTACTCACTGATTTTACCTGAGACGTATATATAAACAACTGATATGTACTTTTCCTTTATTTTAAACCCTGATAAAATCATGATCAGAGAAACTGAATTAAATAACTCAACACTAATTCCTAGGTTTGTGAGTCTGTACTTTTATGTAAACCTGTTGCACGGTTCTCATAGAAACGGATCATTCCAAACTGCGGAGAAAGGGGGGGGATACGATGTGTAGACACTCGGATACAAATAAAGTAAGTGTAAAGAATAAAAAGGGGGGGGGGTATTAGATAAATCAGTGTTATATGAAATATATCTGTATAAGTTTCTATTAAATGAATATTTTTTTAATCTTTAGTACAATCTAGTATATTAAGAAAAAGCGACATGCGTCTTCAGTGATTGCTAAATAGTCTGCAGAGCGCCCGATTACTCGCGTCTGCTTAGCCATGCGGTTACTTCCTGAAATTCTTCAAACAATTTCTGGCAACCGGGTTCGAACCGCAGGCGCTGTCTGGCGTTTTAATAATTTTAACATAAATACCGTGTAACACACATATGTGATTGAAATGATTAGGGATAACTCATCAAACTTGCAGTATTTGTTATCGTCATAACCAGCTTGTTAGTTTCTGTGACTATCCGTGCAGTGCAAAAACTATTCTATTAAAATCTCTCTATGACTATTTCGAAATAATATTTTCACTGAACTTTTTAAAAATTACTTTCTTAGAAAAGAAACAATTCTACGTAGTCCATGACAAAACATAAATCCAAAGAGCACCTTTTTCTTACTTCCACTTTGTATTATTATTGTCTAACAGCAAAGGGCAAAGTACATGCTCTAACAGTACAGTAATGTCAAGACTTCTGAATCCCTAGATTCAGACTACCGGGGTACTGCTTGATGTTTAGATGTTAAATAAGGTGTAGACGGCGGCAATTCTTGCGCCAGTGGTTACTTCGTACGAAAACTATCGGGAGGCTTCCGGGTCACCTGGTTCAGACCACTGGCGCCACATCACCACTGTGGCCTCACACAGGACTGTGTGCCAGTACATATGTTCACACACATACAGTATATGTATGTGTGTGTGTGTGTGTCGGTGTGTGTGTGTGTGTGCTGGCACACAGTCCAGGCTGTACAGTGCCTCGTGCCTCCTGGGATAGGTAAGAGCATTTCTACACACAATGGAACAAGAATTCATAGGATTGGAACTAAACAGCTGTGTTGTCATAAGAATACTCACATGGTCATGAAGAAATAAAAAAAAGGCTTAATTTAGCTACAGAGCATAAAGATTGGACTTGGAGCACCAGAAGAAGACAATGTGGTCTGATAAGTTCAGATTGACTCTATTCCAGAGCAATGTCAGGGTAACATATATTGCACATCAAGCAATGGACCCATCATAAATAGTGGTCACTGTATAAGCCTCTGGAGGCAGTGTTATGATCTGGGGTTGCTTCAGTTGATCAACTCTAGGCTCAGCAATGTAATGTGGCAATAAAATAAAGTCAGATAACGACCTGCATGCACTAAACAACCAGTTTATCACATTATGGGATTATGGAAATAAGAAACTCCGAACTGAAATATATGTTGTGATGTTGCATAAATTTGTTGAAACGATTCCAAAGTTGAATGCCTGTCGTAATTAAAGCTTAAGGCTGTTCAACTACATATCTGAGTACACAACTTGTTTTTGGCCAGGTAGTAAATGGAGTCGAAAAATTGCCAGCTCTATTCACATGTGGAAAAGAAGTGTGCGGTTTTATACCAATATCTGAAAGTAATCCTGTTTAATGCATTTGTTAATTATCATGTGTGCTTTATGCTGCTTAATGGGTTGTTGAGAACCACCCTCTTATTCTACACCTATAGGTTAGTAATGTATTTACAATATTTTATTAACATTAATATTTAAATATACAAACATTTATTATTATTATTATTATTATCATTAATTTTTATTTAAAATCCTGCAAACCTGAGAATATTTAAAATGTTCTCTAACAGGTATATCTTTCTAGTTATATCTAAACAGATTGTGTTAAGACATTTAGGGTATTAGCCAGAAATACACATCTTGCAGTTTCTCTGTGTGAAATGAGCTTAATATGTTAAAGCTTTAGCAGTGCTTTAATTAAGAAGATGTGTTCAGACATGACTAAATGTCTTCCCAAATGGGATATTCTGTTACACAATTGTGCAAACTGGTTAATTTCTGGATAGTGTTTACTTCTATATATTGAGTTAACTTTTTGCCCAAGTTTTTGTTTGGACTTGTGTCTTTGTATCCTATGTGGTTACTGTACACAACTGCACTTTTGGTCGGGAATAATAAAGATTAATCTCTCTATCCCGCTCTCTAACATCTCACAAACATTTTTATTTCCAATGGATTGTTTTTTAAAAAATAAATAAATAAAACGCCAGACAGCGCCAGTGGTCTGAACCAGGAGACCCAAGAGCCGCCTGATAGTTTCATCACGAAGTAACCACTCAGCTACGCTGACGCGGCTGTGACGGCCCTCTACAGCTTAGTTAACCTCTACAGGAAGACCGCGTCTACCGTCTCAATGTGTCAATAATGCGTAATAGTGACATTCTCAAACAGTGAATTCTCTCGCGGTCTCTCTTTATCTGTATATTTCTCTCTCTCTCCTTCTCTCTTTTTCGCTTCATCTCTCCTTTTCCTCTCTCGCTCTCACTCTCTCCTCTCTCTCTACCCTGTAATACATTTTTCACGTAGCCAACAGATGGCAGTATTGCTCCACTATGCCTCCATAGCTCGTGAACTAAACGACCTGGGTTCTCTCCAATCAGAGCAAGTCTGGACTTACCTGCTGTGCCTTCTGTTAAAAGCATTTGAGTGATTAGATAATTAGGAATGAAGATGAATAGCGAATAAATTAAAACATGCCTACGGGTACATTTAAGGGTTTCTGAAAATCTGTAGTCGGGGCATCTAGAGCGTGGCCACCCTGCTGTTTGTAATAATGAAACCTATTTCAGGAGTTTTTTTTTTTTTTTAGTTGACAGGTTCTTATATTTGGCAGCCTTTCTTTATTTTAGAAAATGTGGTGGTGTGATCGATGTTGATAATTTTTTTCTTGCAGTCATAATTTTATGGGCGCAGTATTCAGATGTCGTCAGGCAAGTTGCAACAGTGTACAACAGCAAGAACTCACTTCAGAGCATGTAGGCGGCACAGCTACTGATTAAATACAATGTCTAAAACTTGCATTTCCTAATTCAGGTCCTTAAGTGACCCTGCTTTTTAAAGATCAATGCCTGTTCTTCTTGAGCACACTTGATTAACACATCTGTCTTATTCAGCATACAAGTGATTGCCATATTCAGCAAGAACTTCAGCACATTTTCCATTCCTGAGAAAAGAACCCCCAACTCTTTAATCCAAAACTTGTTCAGTCTTTTGGTAACTGTTCAGACAAAAGACAGATTTTCATTAATGGGGCTCATTTGTCAAATTCCATGCAAACAAATTTATTTGTAAATTGTTTGCAAGATCAAAGGAAAGAAATGCGATTAAAAAGGAATCCATAAACCAAAAGAGACTGTTCACTCACTCTCTCTCTCTCTCTCTCTAGATACTAGGGGACTCTGGGCACAAGGCAGGATGCACTCTGGAAAGGGTGCCAGTTCAATGCAGGACTGGCATGCTCGGATTTACTATCATAGTACATGAAATTTGGAATTGACGATTAGCCTAATCTGCATGTCTTTGGATAGCAGGATAAACCAGAACATTTGGGAGAAAGCATAGGGAGAACATTCCCAAGTCCAAGCACACAGACTCAAACCCTCGGCCCTAACCACTACACCACCATTCTTCCACTATCTGTTCAATTTGGACAAAAGTAATACTGTTGTACACTGTATTACTGTAAAAATGTTTGAGGTATTATTTCAGTTTATCAATGTCATTGATAGCATTCTATAAGCTTTGGCTTTTACAGCTTTTTTGTGAGGGGGGATCATTATCATAATTGTGAAGGCTATATACATATTTACTAAATATTGTGCCACACAAAAAAAGCATATGGATTTTTATATGATTCCATTTTTCGGTTTTGTCACTGAGTTTTGTTTCATTTAATGTAAGGACAGTTTGCCTGTAATGATACATAAAGCATAGAAGCAGTATGTAGACATTAGGTTCAAGACTGCTCCTTTAATAAAGCGAGGGAAAATGCAAAAAATGTGTTCAGCAGAGGCAATCCAGAGACAACACTGTTTCTAATTTACCCACAGATTTATGTAGTTGTTACTAATCCATGTTAAATGTGTCCTTGTTTTGTGTGTTTATCTTTTTCTAGTGTTCTTTGCCAACCCCCTGAAACCAATTGCCAAAGTTTAAAAGAGCTATTAGTTGGTTAAAACATTACGATTAGGTCATGATGTATTGTTAGTGTGTGTGCATCTGTATGTGTGCGCGTGCAAGCGTGTGTGTGTTTGTGTGTGTGGGTGGGTGTGTAAAGCGTGTCACTTGTGGTGTGTGTGCAAGCATGAGGGCATTTTGTGTGCATATTTAATCACTCATTTTATATTATGGGTCTGGCTGCTGAGTTCTTGTGCAGTTGTGGTTTACCACTATTGTGTGTGAGGTAATGCGTTTGTGGTTCTCTGTGCTTAGTGATGTTTTGCATTTAGACGGCACACTATGTGGATTTACGGAAGCAGTCATATCAGGCGCATGTACATGGACAGCAGTAGCGCTTGCAGATGTGTCCACTTGGTGTTGTTTCACATTTTAATGTATTGTGCGTACTGTATGTTTGTAAGAGATGGGTGGATCATTTAATCCATAGTGTAATGTGGTATCCACCCAATGTCTGTGAATTCTCTAATCTGCTGACACAGGTTTTTGTATTCACACACATATGTGGGACTGTGATCACTATATGATTCGAGTATGCTTCTTCTGGTGTATGATGTAGGGTGTGTGTTTCCTGTGGGTTTTTGGGATATGTTTTTTTCCCATAATTCCTGCAGGTCTCGGGTCACTACTCAGTTCTCACGCAAATTTTTAACATTCCTTCCTGCTGCAGCCTTACCATACACCTTCCTCTGGGTTTGGCTGTGGAATCTTTCCACCATGCTGCTTCCAGAGGCCGTTTTCTATCTCTCTTCTCCCTTTTCTGTTTCCCTTCTTCCCTCTTTCACCCTCCTTCTCAGAACCTTCCACTTTCCCGCTGAGTCAGCTGAGTGGAATTGCTGGGATTACAGGTTGGAAGTGATGGTAGTGTGTGCGTAAGAATCACTTAATGATTCACAGATAGCAAGCCTAGGTTTACCACCAGCTGCAACAGGGATCTTTGTGTGTGTGTATTTGCTGGAATAATCCTAAATCTCATCTGTTATGGCTGCTTGTAGTTTTAGAGAATAAATCATTATTATATACTTTATCCAGAATGCAGGAGGCCCTTGATTCTTTTTTTTAAATAATAGAATAAATGTTTTATTCTCTTGATATTTCATTGGTCACACCCTAGATGTGTCAGCCACCGGTCCATTGCAGTGCATGGTGCACACACATATGTATACCTTGTGGCAATTTAGTGTCATGATGTGAGAGGAAACCAGGGAACATGGAGAGAGTGACACTACCTGCAGCACCATGATGTTGCTCTCTGATTATTATGATATTGATCATTTTGATAATCATTTCCGTAGTAAATAATCATGACTAATTATGCCTTTTGAAAATCATGGCATAGTTAATAATGAGGACAGACAAACAGGCAGACAGACAGACACTAGACATGGTTTAAAACACAGACACTTTCCATAGAGTTTACTGGCTTAAGAAAGATTGCCGTACACACAGATGAAATAAATAAGTGAAATAAACTTTATAGTAACAACAAATATAGTAGCAGTCATTGTAATATCACTTATTTAGCTTTCACTATTTACAAATATATAGTTTTATTTATTGTAATGCTTGTTTTTCTTTCTTTTAACAATAACATATATGACTTTGGTACTTTGTCTGACTTGTCCATTAGCAGCATTCCAGTTGGAATCCAAACAGGAACATTGCTCCTTGTGTCATTTCAAAAGCAAAAGGGATATAGAGGAAAGTCTCAGCCCCTTTTCTGTCCCAATGCTAAATCCTGCACTCTGATAGGCTGCTGGATTTAAAAGTTTTAGGGTGTGGGGTATTGTCATTTTGATCACTAGGCTCCAGTTCTCTTTGGTCATTAATTCATTTTGGTGCAGCTTTCTAAGGACGTTCTTGGCCTTATTATTATTATTATTATTATTATTATTATTATTATTGTTATTACATTCCAGTTTTAGTAGGTTCTTCCAGACAAATGCAAGCTCTTTTTTCCTTAAGGTTACCTACGCAGATGTACTCCGCAACGTCACAAGTGGGAGCATCTAATGTGGTCTTTGGTGCAACCTGAACTTTTTTCAGATAAACACTCGCACACACACACACACACACACACACACACACACACACACACACACACACATAATTGCATACAAACATGCACACAGTCTTAAGTTCATACTATCTTGCAGGCAGGGGAAGAAGGAGAGATTTCAAATGTAGTCTCTCCTATATTTCACTCCTGAGTCTTTTTTTTTTTTTTTTAATAATTTCTCAATTTAAATCTTACACCCCTCTAAATGATTCCAGAAGATTCAGTCTTCTCTTACAGTCACATTTGTGTGAATCTTGCTCTGGGAATCCTGAGTGAAGCCTTTGTTGTGTGCTGTCTTTATGAAAGTTTGGTTAGTTGACTCTTCAGTCAGGTGTCCCCCATGCTGTGTTGAGGGTTGTTAGTTGTCAGTATTTCTGCTTCTTTTCTTTAGTCTATAAAAAAATGACTACCACCCATCGCAACATCATGTTTGGGCTTGGTTTAGCATGCCAGCGCCAAGTCAAGGCTCTGGTGGGGAATAGCACATTTTTGGTAAAATAGCTGGTCCAGTTTAGATCCTGTTTGCAGAATGTTACAGTACAATTAGCTTAATCTTCAAAAGAAAAGCGGTCCACATTTAGCCAGTAAACTGGGGTTGGACTTTTCATCCACATCAGGTCCTATTAGCATTGACATTATCCCATTAGTCTCTTTTTTTCTTAGCAGGTCCTGATTTAAATGTTATCATGGTCCCATTTACTGGGATGTAGCCTAGGGCTGTCTTTTGTTGTGAGGCCCTGATTTAAATGTTAGCATTGTCCCTTAAAGAAACAGTGGGTTTTAAGCTTTAGTGAAGCATAAGTTAGCGTGGTCGTGCAGCACGGATTCTTTTGCTCCTCTTGCTGACAGTGGTGAAACGAAACGGTGTGTGGTCTGGCTGTTCCCCTGGAGGAAGGCGCTTCATGAAATGAACGTCTTGCTGGTTTAAAAGAGTCTGAGGGCCACGACGAGGGCGCCCCCTCTTGGTGAAGCCCACGTACCAGTCTTTGTAACGTGCTGACATTAATGCTGTGTAGTTGTTCTCAAGCACCATTTCAATAAAGACACAGTCTTCACTGCGATTACTGGCCTTCTAGGAAAATCCAGAAAAACATCCATACAGAGAGAAGACATTGAGAGAGAGAGAGAGAGAGAGAGAGAGACAGTAAACACTTGTCAGTTTGCCATGAACTCAGATCACAGAGTCTACACAGAGAATGAGATAATGCAACTTTAGCTAATATAGAGATGTGTCACCTTGCCTACAAGTTTGCCCCTGCGGTTCATACACAGGTAGTAGTTGGTCTCCTTCCCCCTGATTCGCACCTGGCTGCCGAATGTGTCTGCCTCCACTACAAGCTGGGCTTGTGAAGGGACAGAGAGATAGGCATAAAGAGGGACATTACAAAAAATACAGAACACTGAACATTTACACTGAACACACAACAACAAGAGAAACATAGCAGGTGACAAACTAGACATTGCCTTCTGCCTCTCTTGCTGAGAATTCTTCCTGTAATTTAAGACATTGGTTATTGTACTCTATATGACCACTAACCTTTATTTACAGTAGTGGACAGTAAACAGGCAAAAAAAAATCCTTCTGGAGAGAAAGTTTAAACTACAAGTATGATTGGGGCATAATGGTGAGGCATTCAACCCAAAGAACACTGTATGCATGGTGGTGGTAGCATCGTGCTTTGGAGCTGTTTTACTACTAAAACTGTTGTATTACACAAAGTGGATGGAAAAATGAAGAAGGCCACTTCAGAATTTTTTAGCATAACATCAAATCACCACAGCTAAAACTTGCGTGACCCCAAACACACCTTAAAGCTAGTTGAGTAGCTTTCAGCTTTTGAAGCCTCAACTCTATGGAGAATTTATGAACTGTGCAAGTCAGGTCTCTGTCAGGAAACCAACCATTTTAACTGAACCTTAACAATTCTACCAAAAGAATGTGGTTAAATAACAAACTAGAATACTGCCAGAAGCTTACCGATGCCTTCCAAAAGCATCTGCTATAGGTGACACTTACAAAGGGGATTTTAACTAAATACTGCATATGGCCATGTGTTGATTAAAATAAATTAAAATTTGTGCACCAAATTTCTGGGATTTTCATGATATTTATGTTCATGGTATTTACAAATTAAAGTTGAAATAACAATACTTTAACATTATTCTAATGTTAGAGATGTAACTTTTCAGAGGAAATGTAATAATGTGTGATAAATGGTCATGATCCATTGTTGGAAATTTGGAGAAAACTGCATACGGCACAATAAGAACACGCTTATATCTAATTCTAAGATCTTTCTAAAGATTACTTTTATTGTATTAAATATTCATTGACCGTTATAAAAACTACTATTCAATTTTTAAATTTTTCTTAGTTTGTTGAAATTCATTTATTCATTAATTTCTGGTAACCATCTCATCTTGAAGATAAAATGGCATATTCTGAGTGTAAGGTGGGAACTCTGTATGTAAAAGAGGAACATTCCCATTCCACCACATTCTTACCCATGGTAATTGCATATACATTACAGAAGTGATCATGAGACTTTGGGTTTATAAACACTAGAGTATTTAGGTTTTAGTATTACAATAATCTTGGGAATGTGTGGGGTTACTGTTTCAGGTGAAACATTCACCTTTTCCTTTTAAACATAAACATTAAGTTCATTTCTGATTGGCTGTTCAAGATGGTTTGGGTTTAGGCAGTGAATTTGAGTAGTGTCGTAAATACCACACAGAAACTGAATAACTATCCTTTAATGATTGCTTTAAGTCTATAATGATTGACTTCCTGTGCTAACATTAACAGTGTTAGCAGTAGTGGAAAAACAAAATCAGACATAAATATGCTGAGTGGATATTTTCAGTAGTGTAACCCTGCACTGTGACTAAGCGTGGCTTTAGAAGTTTAAGAATGAGGCAAAAAAAAGAAAGAAAGAAAGAAATCACAATAAAGACTAATATTTAATAAAAACTGAAGTGGTTAAATTTTTAAAACATTGCTATGT
>JAOTRS010000011.1:5343119-5360533 GCA_028565755.1 Dinotopterus cunningtoni | reverse complement strand
AAGGGAGGCCTATTTAAACTATAAACAAACACATCAAAAAAAAAAAAAAAAAAAAAAAAACATATTTCAATATACCGATCCCTGGTAATTAATCTGTAATCTCCAAAAAAAAGGAAAAAAACAAAGCAGGTGTTCACATGTTAAACTTGACATATCACTGTAGGCCATACAACATATACACACATAGATGTACGGAAATACTTTCCCATTCTACCCAAAGAACCACTTTACTGGAATATCCACAGTTTTTCATATCTCCAGTCTCTGTAACAGCTGTGCTATTTTTACTACTCTGCAATTTTAAAAATAGTCCATTATTCAACTGAACCTTAAACAATTCCATCTGACCAAGAGGACAATCCCATTTGATCTGAAAGGGATTTGGAACAACAACAAAAATACGTGTAACTACTTTTACTTTTGCTGTAACCACAGCCAAAGCTTTTCTTCTTTTGTTCATCATGATACAACAAATCCCTCACAACTTCAACTAAGCTTGACAGTATTTATCTTTAGGATGACAAGGTGTATCCAATTTAACGTTATCTTCTATGCCTAACTTTATTTACAATGACCTTATTGGAATATTTTATCTTATTTTCTAGTGGATAACGAATGACAGGAACACACACACACACACAAACACTGAAAAACTTGCACTGACTGTCTCTATAATTGGGTCTTCCAAAAAGCTCCATACTCAATTAAAAGTAACAAAAATTCAACTCTCTCTGACTTTCTCTCTTTTATCCGAGGTCATACAAAACTAGCCCACAGACCACTGAAGACCAAATAAATGTTACAACTCAATAATGCCTGTCTGACATATGTTCAGTTCAACACAGGTTGTCTCAATTAGATTTGCAGAATATTTAAATATGGCCAATCCATTGCAGTGACAGCTCTAACTACAGTGTCAATCAAACTAATTTGCCATCAAAATCGTTAAAAATGTTTTCGAAAGTTTAGGTTGAATCTTAGGACTCCCATCCTGGAACGGAGACAGACAGAAAGAGAAATAGACAGAGCAATTTGGTTGTAGAGCCTCATTAGTAAGAGGAAGTCAAAATGAGGGCGCATAAGAAAGGGAGAAAGATGCCTCAGATGTTAAAGCTGCGCTGCTGGAAAATCATCTGAATGACATGACGTCGTCTCCTCGTCTCTTTCCATAACCTGTCTGATTCATAATGTCCTCATGCCGTCCCATACTGGCCCAATGTGTGTTTTCACTTTGTCTATGGGAATACCTTTATTGGCCATGCATAACTGCAAACTGCCAATGGGGTTGAACAGCACTGGCTTTATGTCTCTGTATATCTTACTGGCTATCATCCTTTTTTCACAGGGTGGTCGTCTTTGTATTTCTCATTGGCTGTCTTCCTTCTGCAAAATGGTCTAGAACGAACGCCTTGGGTCATAAGCTGTGCATAGTATTGTTATATCCGCACAGACTGGTTCAACATGTGTGCACACTGGGAATGCACCAGCTTGGGGTCAGTGCATATGGAATGAGCAGTGGTATTTGCTGGCAGGCTGAGTGTATATCTGTGGTTTTTCTGCACCTGTGTGTGCTGACTGTGCACCTGTAGGTACAGGCTACACGGGTAGTAAAGTGTGTCGGCCAGGTGCTTGAAGTCATTGCCTACATCTGCTGACCAGGTCTATACTTGTGAAGAGGAATGCAGTGGTTTTGGGTGCTAACCTTACACCTGTACATACAGGTCATGACCTATGCGCTGTACGCATTCTACTACTGCATTGATCCATGCTGTCTGGTTAACTACTGCTTCCTGTTGGCTCATATTAAAGGCATGTACATTTACAGATAAGTCCATAAGTTAGAGGACCAGAACAGAACATATTCATTTGCTCACCACTAAATGTAAAGGAGCAAAGTTGTGAATGTGCATGGAAATCTTGTAGAATTTTTAGTCCTGTGTGCCATATTGCCATATGAAAACATTTAAATATAATAAAGATGCATTAACTGAGAAATTCTTTATTAATATGTCCAATGTGAACTTCAAGGCATTAAAATAATCAGATGCTTCAAAACCATAGATAAACCTGTTAGAGACCTAGATAGATGACAGAGGTATTGCTCTCTTCTCCCCAGAAGTACTGTCAATGTCTAAAAGATTACATCTATAGACCACCACAGATATAACAGCAAAGAATGAAAGCAACAGTATGGCAGCTAAGTGGCTTCTCATTACTGTGTTTACAACGGCATCAATAATAAAATTTATATTTAATGTCCGTACATTTTCTATAAATGAATATTTGTCACCCTATCTCTAGGTCCCTGGTATCCCTATGCACATATCTCAGTATGCTTTAACTCCAGACTGTATCGCTTTTTAAATGCAAAGTATTGTTAAACTGTGAAGCTGTGAAGTTTTACAGTGCATAGTCAATGCACATTAACTGTATGATTGCTGGCTGCTGTTCATGGGGTGTTATTGATATGTGCATTCGGGCATGCTATCCCCATATTTATGCATCCTGCTAGCAGACATATGAGCACTGACTGCCTGCTGTGATGTATGCATGCTTCATCTACATGCCAGCGCTGGCAGTGCAGGTGAAAATGGCTCAGAGCTTGGTAAGAATTCTCAGCTGTTCAAACAACACAGTTACGCTGAGCGAGGAAGAAAGCTCAAAAAGAACAGAAAATGAGAAGAGAGGGAAAAAAAAACCCTTTTAGCTGCAACTTCGGATTCCCCCTATCCCTCCAAAACCGCATCCACCCTGAAGCCAACTAGAGAGAGAGAGAGCGTGTGGGGGGGGAGTAGCTGGGAGCTCTTATTTTACAGCACTGTGTGGTCATGAGCCAAGACAAGCAAGGCGATGTGACATCATCAGACCTGAGACAGGATTTGTCCTAAAGGTGTTTGAGTGTGGAAAGTGGAGTTCTATCCCAAATCACCATAAACCTCTTCCCTGTGTGCCTTTCAAGCAGAGTTCATTGTCTAGCACAAGTTTTGACTAACTGTCTCAGCTTAAGCGGTATGGCAAGAACACAAACCAGCTAATCAGCTTGCAATGTAGTGTTATTGCCACATTACACAGTGCACCTTTCACATCTGCGAGACGGGCCGAGGCCAAGGGCCCGGAGGAAGCAGTTGGTTCTGGACTGCACACAAGAGACTTGAGGGTGATGAAATACAAGAGTTCAATTGAAATAGATGGATCCTATTGCACCTCTCTCAGTCTGTGCAGAATTGAGCCCTGCACATGTGGTAAGGTTTAGTGGTTAAGGTTTAGATGAGAAACACAAACACTTCATATTGACATTTGTAGACTTTGCGCTCTTAAAAATATGCATATGTGCATAATCACAAAATTACTTCTACACCTGATCCTGATACTTCACAGGGCTTCATCTTTCTTCAGCGGTGAGTGCAGCACTTAAAGAGGCACTTTTTAAAATACAAATCTAAACAGCATTCTATTAGATCATCTCTGTGGAATGTATTTTTTTTTTTTTTGCTTAACTCCCCCCAAAAAGGCCTTTTCCCATCATGGGACTGAACTTTTAAATGCTCAGCTAATACATTTTAAAGCTGCTGTAATTTCTAGAACCTGTCCTCATGTGCTATGTGTGTCAGTCTTCCAAGGGGATGTGCATACTCAACCAATTTCTTGACTTCTTTTACGCCATACAGACGTTAACGTGCCAATTTTATTCCAGTTAGTAGTATTATTAAATAAATTGTTTTGTGAAGAGGGAAAGCTGGAGAGCATTCAGCCTCTGTGCAGGTTGCCCCAAAAAATGACAACCATCTCAAGATAACTGTCATGTGTCAAAAAAGAGAAAGGACAAATGGAAGAATGAAAATATGGTTTGTAGTCAGACGTTGGAAGAGCACTGCAGAAATTCTGCAGTTGTTCTCTTTTGATGTGACACGCTTACCTGAGAGCATGCCTGATTGACATCTGTGACCATGGCAACCCTTAGGGGTGATGTCATTTTGTGCATTTCGTGATTATTTATGAAAGACTCATAGTTAGTCATGGGAAGTGATCCGTGAAGCAAATGCGTAATTCCGCATAACTTCTGTTTTTATAGAGTAAATATTTTACGCATTACAGTTTACAGGAAATGGCTTACATTAACACGCATGTGCAGGAGTTCAGCATTAGGTAATTAATGACTTACAAGACAGCCAGGGTAGAGAGGAAGGACCGCATCGCTCCCTGTGTCCAGCCGAGTCGCTCCGTGCGTCTTGGAAAGCAAATGAACGCCGGGTCGCCTTCAGGTCCGCCAAAGTTCACGTTCCAATCCCGACGGAAAGGTCACAAGGCCAGCGGACGCTCCCGCCGGCACCGGGCGGCGCGCATAGCTTCCTCCTTGGAAGGAGGTGTGTGCGGGCGTGTGTATGTGTGTGTGTGTGTGTGTGACAATGAGGAGTGCGCGGAGAGCGTGCCACCGGGAGCGGCTGTAACGGCGGCTGTTGCTTGCGCGCTTGGTAACGGTTTGGGGGCGGGGCAGAACTGACGGGAGGAGGAGAGCAGGAGTGGGGGGTTAGGCCATAACAGCTGGTATTCTCTAATGGTTACGGGTAACAGGTGAAGCCAAGTTTACCGGGCGTCCTCGCTCCACTTCCGGTCCCAGGATCACCCAAGGGGAAAGCGCGCGAAATGAAACAAATACGTTACAATTCTCACAATCACTTCTTCAAAGGTCTTGTGGTCTTTTTAAATGTGAAAGCTTCCGGAACAAACATGACACAAGAGTTCCGTTGATGGGCATGGACACGCAGAGATGTGAAGAGGGACTCGGACTGACGGGCCGGTGCGATAAAGATTTGCGCGTGGCGCGGGGCACTTCAAGCGCCTCCAGTCAGCCCTGGTCATGGCTGCGAGAGGTCCAATAAGAAGAAGAAGTGCTGGAGTCGGCGCAGGGTATGGTCTGGTCCAGCTCAGATGATGGAAGGAGAGCAAGAGGGCAGATGCGCGTGGCAGATCAATCCACCCGCGGGACTCAGCACAGTGGCTCTGCACCTGATTTTCCGGAGTTCACCGCGCTCTCTGCCCGGCTGTGGGTCTCCTGAAGCTCTGGCCAAAAAACGCAGTGCAATGACATCATCTAAAAATGTTTGAAGAAGGGGGGTAGCCAGGGATCCAAGCTTTTAAATTATTTATATTTAGGCAGGAAAAAAGTTTGCGGCTCCACTAAACAGCGGTTGCAAATGTCTGCCTTCCAAAAGAAAAGATAACACGATCCTTCTGTGCAGAGACATCCACTTAAGCAGAGTGACAGAGTGAAGCCCGAGCTGTACCACCTTCCTTCTCGTCTTCTGCCCCTCATGTGATCAAATAAAACACAAAACGGTGGGAAAATACGCACTGGGAAAGAGAAGAGGAAAGGGTGGTTTCTCTGTACATTCCCCCTGCAGACCAGACGCTCCTCTTCGTCCAGAGCTGAAAACTCACTCTGAGAATGAAAACACAAGAACAAGATTTTAGCAGCGGCACATAGATCAGTCCACCCTCCCTTACAATCCCCAACCCCCTTCTCTCTCTCTCTCTCTCTCTCACACACACACACACACACACACACACACTCCCAGACGCACTCACTCTGCCTCTCTCTCAGACGCGCTTGATTTTATCGGATCCGTGCGCGGAGATGCCGACTGACTGCGAGCAAAAATACACTCGTGTGTGTGTGTGTGTGTGTGTGTGGTGCGTAAGTAACTGAGGGCGCGGTGTGAGTGCAGTTTTAGCACCTTCCCCAACGGGACCCGTGCGCAGTACATGTCTCTATTACCACCGGGGTAGAAACCGAGACAACAAGACCCAAGGGGATCGTTGCCTGCATCTCACCTATTCTCTTCTACGACTGTATTTTCGCACACCCTACTCTCGAAGTCCCCATTAACTGCACATTATAATGTGTCCCTGCTCAGCTCGAGCACACCTGACTCAGCTCATCAGCTCATTAACAAGCTCCTGACGATGTTCAAAAGGATGCTGGCGCATAGAAAACGCCACAAAGCAAACATGCAGTGCAGGGCTACTCCAGGATGCGGCGTATTAAGGTTATAATATGTATATATATTTTTAAAAAAAAAAGTTTCTTTGCGCACAGGAACTTTTAGTGCTTTTTGAAAGAGTGATGCGTTCAGGATCCTGCGTTTCATAACAGTGGAAGTGAAGAGAGGAGAGTTTGAAAAGGGAGTGCGAGGTATGTAAGCACAGGGTCGGCTCCAAAAGGAACATTTCTCAGGGAATTCGGCAGCAACGCCCGCTCTGCCCCCCTTCCACCATCACCTCCATCTCCCTCTTACCGCGACAGAACCGCAGACGGTCAGCCAAGCCAACACACTCACTCTCCCTCCCTTTCCCACTCTTCTTTTTGTCTTTCTCACACTCTCACGCACATACACTCCGACATCATTGTTTAAGTGCTGCGTGCAGGGGTATTTCATCCCAAGAAAGTAAGGATATTATGTGTGTGTGTGTGTGTGTGTGTGTGTGTGTGTGGTGTTACTGGTTATTAATAGCACTCCATCAGGGAGAGCAGATAATTTATGGCAGTGGATAGCGAATTACAGAAAGTGTCTCCAGTGTTCTTCTTTACTCATATGTACTGCATCATCCTCTTCCTTGTGACATGGCTGCTCCTTGCCTGACCTGTTGCAGCTTATAAAGAATTTGCTGTTGGATGGAAAGCTGTTTGTCAAAGGAAGAAAATGAGGGAAATAAAGTCCAACATAAATTCATCTAAGATGCAAGGAGTTTCGCCGTGGACTCCTTTCAGCATCAATCAGGTTCAGGTTCCAGCTGTCCATCCACCTTAGTTACTACTTAGTAGTCTTCACTAGGGGGCATTGCATGGGAGTGCAGCCCCACATATATAGTACAGTAGAGCCTGTTGCAAAAAATAAAAAAATAAACAAACTGCCTCAATGTGAAGATCAAAATGTAATGTAACAAAATGCAGAACTGGGAAACCAGAAAACAGAAAAAAAAGAGAATCTATGAGTAGGATTGAGAAGAACTAATAAATACATTAGCCTTCTAATTAATTATCTTCAACAAATGTTAATCCTGGTCAAGATCATTTAAACACTGGGCATTAGGTGGGAATACACCTAGGTTCTCACAGTCCACCATGTGCACCCATCCTGCACACAGATACACACACACAGTGATCAATCTATTTATTGTGGAGGAAACTGGAGAACCTAGAGCAGACACAAAAAAACGTGCAAGGAAACTCCATGCAGACAGTAACCAGAGCACTAGACTAAACTAGGAAACCACACCACATGACCCGCTGAGCCTAATACTTTCAAATTTTTGTGTTTATTCTATTTATGTACTTAGTATACTTTTATACAAAAAACATAGCTTTTTGTGTGTATAGTAAATATATAAAAACTAATGACTTAATTTGGCAACACTTTTCCTTACAAGTGGTATAGTAACAACAAAAGAGCCTCGGTTAATGACGACCTAATAAATTGAATCAAAAGACAATTTGCGGAATTATCCACAAGTTCACAAGTTCAAGCACATCAGCTGTATTTCTTTTGTCTTTTTAGTCAAATTACTTCATTTGACCCCATTCTGTTTCTCATTCATTTTTTTCTGCCATTTTGTTCTGTCTCTTTAATTCCTCATGTATTTTTTCTCTCCCTCCTTTGGCCTTTTCACGCTGCTTGTGGCCTGAGTATTGATTGCCCATGTCTTTGCTTTTGCAGCTTCGGGCTATTGATCTTTGGCTGAGACATTTACACACATACACACATACTCTCTCTCTCTCTCTCTCTCTCTCTCTCTCTTTCTCTCTGTCTCTCCCATTAAACGCACACACATAATCATGAGTGCAGCCAGTATTGTCTTTGTTTGTGATGGCTTGCATTGCATTGAGCAGTGGTGCGAGAGGTGTCAGTTGTTGAGTCCTTCTTGGCTGTGCATCTGGCTCTCTCTCACTTTTACATGCTTCCTCTCTCCTTTGCTTTCTCCCTCTCTCTCTCTCCCCTGCTCTGGGTCCAGCTCTGCAGGCGCTTTCTGAAGCCTGTTCAATACAGCCATTCGGTCCCGCAATTAACATCCATCACCCCACGTCAATACAGGTCCAGCCAAAGACCTAAGAGTTGCCTCTGTGGCTGCTGTAGCTGTGTGTGTGTGTGTGTGTGTGTGTGTGTGTGTGTGTGTGTGTGTGTGTGTGTGTGGGACAACCCAATGTGTGAGAGACAGCTTTGGGGTCTTGGAACATACATATATAAAACACATACACACACACACATACACATACACATACACACACACACACACACACACACACACACACAATCCAGCCCTGCTGTGTTTTAATGCTGGTATTTATGTCAGGTCTGCTGTAGGGCTTAGCAGAAGGTCACAGTGTTAACAGGACCTGAGTCTGGCTTTGGCCCACCAGCTGCAGATGTTTTGCACCGCTCCTAGGCACATGTGCGTGGCGTGTGCATGTGGTGTGTGCTATTCTGCACTGCTACAACACCATACTGTTACCACACAGTGAAAAATGATGGGCTTGTTTCCAGGCTTCCATTTTCTATTGTCATCTAACTGCTCACATATGTCTCACACAAGATTTTGCAAATGCTGTCAAATGATCTCATGCTGATTTTGCCAGACAGAGACCAGACCCCTGATTACACAGGTATAAGATGTGTTTTATTTAAAATGTATGATTCATTCATATCTTGTGTTTACCTTTTTTCTCGACAGCATCGTGGTAGATCCAGAGCCAAACCCAGGCATACAAAGTGTGAGGCAGCAATGTATCCTGTTTGGGACACCAATCCATAACAGGCCACCATGCACCCATACTTTCACATCCATGGGCAATTTAGCATAGCCAACTCACCTACTGTCTGAGGACCCTGAAGACAATGATCCACTGGCACACCGAACCACTTCTTATTTTAGAATATCCCCAGAGAAAGCCATATTTTTTTTTCACATCATTAGGTTAATTAAGTTTTTGTTCTGAGACATACATCTTGGTAGATTGTTATAGATTATTATAGAATTTCAGACGTTTACAATGTAATCGAACTACTCATGAATTTTGTGCCTCAAACCAACCGTATTGGGCTTTGGGGTTCAACCATGATCCTTTTTGAGCTGGGCTTTTTCTTCCTGTGGTTGTGTGACAGCGGTTTCCTCCAACTTCCAAACAGCATGCTGGTTAGTGGATTTAGTATTATACATTTCTTCAGTATGTAAATGCGTAATGTTCCATAGAGTATTGGTGAGCATTTGCAGTGTATACTTGCAGTGAATGTTGCTTGCATAATATGGATCAACCTAAAAGACAATAAACCATTTTCCTAAAAATAAAATAAGTGGTGTTGATGTCATAGCAAACCATAACGAACCATAAACAAAACACATACTTCATTTATTCATTGGTAGTGCCTTCATTAACATTTTTTTTTCATTCCAGTAAGTCTTTATTATATCAGGAATGATCAAATTAATTCAGCCCCTGTTTCTGTGGTTTTAATGGTCTGTGAGTGTGTAGGCCTGGTTGGCTAGTGCAGCAATGATTACATTTCAGGGCTCCAGTCTTATGGTTCTTATTAGCACTTGATAGAACGTCTGTTGTAGCACGGCATGTCTTTTAATAAAGTCATTATCTGCAATGGAACCCTTTTTATCAACAAGGCTCTAAATTTAAACCAACGTGTAAATTTATGAGACACTTTATTAAGTGTCTTTGATGATGGGCTCTGGCGGAATTTGTTCAGCACGGCTCTTTGAAATGAGAACCTGTTAGACACTTGTAGCATGAGCATGGACAGATGTGTGATAAACAGGACAGGAACCAATTAGTGTGCAATGCTCACACCCGTGTGTGTGTGTGTGTGTGTGTGTGTGTGTGTGTATTACTGACATGGAGAGATGAAGGAGGTATGAGCAAGAGAAAAAGAGGAATAGAGAAAGAAGAAGAAATTAAATATTGTTTTTATTAACAACGATGTTGGTGGTGGGGTGTCAGCCCTCAAGCTCTGAGATTAATCCTGGGAAAGTGAGTGAGTGTTGCTTCATGTTTGGAATCCATCACAGCTGTCTCATGGACTCAAGGGACACACAAGATGAGAAATAACTTTGCTTTTCTCATTTCACAAACTATATTTCTTGTTAAAAGAAATAGAGAATTGTTTAAAATGATAACTTCAACAAGCACATTTGGAGTGCCACCAGTTATATTCAACAGTTTGTATTCTCTCCTATGTAAAGTGAAAACTAAGCAGTACCATTTGGCATTAGTTTTTTAATTAGCTCTCATTGAAGTGCGTTCTCCACCTGGCCTGTATAATTGCAGACAACATCCAACCCCTGTTTGGTGTAGAACCATCTGTTCCTAAACTTTTAAGGCAGAATAAAGGTAATAGTTTGACTAAATATGCCAAGATCTCAGGTTTACTGTGGCTAAATTGAAAGTCACTGGTAACAGCACCTTCTTTCAGGCCTCAAAATATTCCAGTAAGGTCTCCTTTTTGGTAGTATATGCTATTCAGTTTGTCAGGCCCTCAGCCAATCAATTCTTAAGAAACACCACTGTGCTTGATGTGTTGGTTTGGTATTCGTTAAACAAACTGTATGTCTTGACAAGTGGGATTGCACTCCAAATATGAGTTTCTTTTCAGGGTTTTAATCACAACCATGCCTGTGCATTCTGGGACCAATTTCTTTAACCAATCATCTGCCAAAATGATCTGCTGCAACAGGGACAGATTGGCTGGTTTATTTGTGATACGTCATAGCGTTCATATGAACTTCTTCTTAAGAAGTTCAACATATGCACGTGGTAGTAAATTAATCCTTAGCATTCCTTGGCACTCTGGCTTGATGGTTCTTTTTCCTTCAAAGTGTAATGTTTGCAGCTGGCTTCAGAACATTCAGCGAAATCACTGACAAGCCAAATGAACTTGTCTAAATGAACGAGAACATTTTTTAACTTTGCCAGCAATTACTAACAGGTATGGCACTCCAGCCAAAACTTTTGGCTTTGTTGTGAAGGTTTGGGTCACATTGGAAGAAGCTAAAATGAGAAAGGGCCAGTTCATGTCCAGTGTCTAAAAATCTATACAAGGCTGGGAGAATGATTGTGTAATTGAGTAATTAACAGCAGGCATTGTTTTTGAACAGCTAACTGGCTCTGAATAAAAGCATATTGGCAGAAATACCGAACTGAGATCATTGTATTGCGCTGCAGCAGCAAGCTATGGAATTTGTCCTTTGCAGCACCTGGGTAACGAAAAATAAAGCAAGCATGTTTTGCTCAGTAACGCACGCTATGGTTGGAACAAGAATGAAGGCAGAGGGTCCATCTTTCACTTTAATTTTTTCGACCTCTCCTCTTCCTACAGTCATATAAAAATTTCCATCTAGCACCCAAAGGGTGGAACCTTTAAATATTTTATGTAGGACCCTATAACAGAGGCTTTCTCTTTGAGAAAAGATTACAAGTAGAAACTATTTAGAAAACCTGAACCTTTTAAATAAAATTTGAGCAAATAATTTATTCTATACAATTATATATCCAATTCTTTTTGCTATCATAGAATCCACTAAATTATTCTTTGTATTAAGGGTATTTTCTTGTTGTCTCTATTTATGCTCTGCGTGTTTTGCATGTCTATATCAAGGCAATCGGTGGTAGATTGGCATGGGCTGGAAGGGTTAGGGCATGTGCCTCTGTAAGATGTATGGTATGACTATGTATATTTAGAATATGAGGTCAGGGCCATGCGTCCTGCATTCCATGGGCTGGATCCCTCTTGATGAGGAAACCAGATGTGGTTTTTCTTGGATTCTGAATCGTGGATACCATTTTTTTACATGCTTTCTTCTTCGTCTTCTTCTCCCCTTGTTCATCACCCTAACCCTTCTTTTTTTATTATTCATGATCAAATGTGAGTTGGAATCACCCACCTGTTCTCTGTTCATCCATTTTTTGTCACATAATACACCTCTTTTTCTGCCCATTCATTTATCTTGCAGTGATTTTTGGTTGTTTGTAAGCTAGCCATCCCACTGGGGAGAGGAGGAATGCTAATGTTTATAAAAGTCTTTAATGTGCTATGTAATTACTCTGGCAACACTTACTCTTATTACTCACTCCTGTAAGGCACCTTACAATCACCCCATCAGAGAAAGAGAGAGCACGGACAAGTCTCCAACTTTCAAAAGTCAAAAGCCTCTGATCATATATTATTTTCAGATTTTTGTTTGTTTGTTTTTGTTGTTATCTATCCATTCTTCTTTATGGTTCTCCCCATCATATATTAATTTGCCTCTCTACCATATCACTTCTTCGCTGCTTTCCTCTCCATCTGTCTGTCTGTCTGTCTGTCTCTCTCTCTCTCTCTCTCTCTCTCTCTCTCAGCTTTGCCAACTTTGCAGGTGGTACTTAATGCTACAGTACATTTGTCTACGGAAAAACAAAAGCATTCCTTTGAGCTGGTCCAGGGAGGAGAGTCTGAGGAGAGAAGAGAATGAATGGACCTGTTGCTGAAGAAAAATGAGAGAGGGAGTGTATTTAGGGGTGAGTAGGCAGGCCCATTGAAAAACTAAACATTGTGGGTGAGCATGGATGTGTGTGGATACATGCAAGAGTGGTCAAGCCTGACGGCTGCCTTTGTAGCTCTTACACTCTTTGTTAGACTGGACTTCTAGTGAACAGCCCAGTTCCGACACAGTTGCATGGCATTGTCTTTTCTTTCTCATCCCTTTTGCCCATTTTCCCAAACCCCTTTTCACACTTCACGATCTACGACTCCCTAACTTTACAACAGCATTCTTTAACACAGGACTTTTAAGGCATTATGCTGTCAATATTTTGAGCTTCTACTTATGAAGTAGACTGTATGCTGCACTCATTAAGCTCACAGAGGTAGAAGAACCTCGATACTTTTTTTTTTCAGCCTATGGATTTAGAATTTAATCTTGCTGCACACTGCTCAATTTGAAGAAAAACTGGAGCTAAACCTCTACACCAGCACTTGCCCCTTGTCCGGCCTCTCATCTCTCCTTCCTCTCGTTTGTAAGGCAAATATTATAACAAATTAAACAGCATAACAATGGGAGGGTGTTGAGCCTGACGTCAGCCTGCATTTCATTAGCATGGCTCGCTAACGTGTACCATCTGGAGGGGCCATAAGTGAGCTTTACCGCTGCCCGGCATGCTGTGCCCTCGTCTGGATTGCCCATCCTGCATGGCCCCCTACTTCTCTAGATCCCCAACACTGGCCCCTTCATTATGTCATCTTTAATTTAAGCCCGTCACACATCACCTGACACCCACACTGCCAGGCCCCAATCTTTTGTCCTACAATGAGAGAAAAAGTGAAACAGAGTAAGAAAGCAAAAAAGAAAGCAAGAATGAAAAAAAGAAAGAGAGGTGATTTTGACCTACAAGTACTTTTTCTTTCTGTATTTTTCCCATCTTTTTTCTTCTAGGATCATTCTGTCACGGTCTGATTCTTTTACTCTTTCCCTGCACCTGACACATACTTTACCCTGGAGGAAATAGCATGGAGAAAGTTAAAAGAAAACAAGAATCTGATGACACTTCTTCCATCACACTCTCCTCTTTACTGTCACTGTGTACTTCTTTTTTTGCAGACACACCATGCAGACATTACAGCTGGTTTTGAGCAGCCACAGAAATATAGAATGTGACAGAAATGTGGAAATTGACAACCGTCTGGAACAGAACAGAATTTTAGACAGGGACCAACAAAATGCAACGTGACAGAATACTGGAACACAGAAAATATCAGAATTCCACATAAACACCGGTCTGTACCAAGAGATATATCGAGTGATTGTAATCATGAATGATGAACTGCCATTTGAAAGTTTTGAACACCTGGATTTTTATTACAGAACTTGGAGGTTTATTACAGATCTATTAGTATAACAGACTAAACAAAAAAGCTAAAATGGCAATTAAATATACAGTAGACAAAAATCAATCTTGCACCCAAGATTTACATCTTTTGTATTCATGGGCTCATTTAATGGCCAGTCTGAGATCCTAAAGGAATTCTAAATGAGTTCTTTATTAAAGGCAGATGCATTTAGAAGGTAAACCACCAAACCCCTTAAATAAGTGATTATAGATTTGTACCTTACCTTGTGGTTCAAAATTACCAGATCTCAGCCACTGGCTAGATTTCCCCTATTAAGCGACAGATGGCAACCAGGGGAGTGAAAGGTAGCAAATACTGGACAGTTGTAGTCAGATGTCGACTTACAGTACACTCATCGTGAACATGGCATTGCAATATTAGGCTTGAACACCAAGAATTATATAAAGTTTAATTTATCTGTGTTTTTCTGAATTCAACACAGGGTCAAAACTACACATACAGCACACCTAATATCTTCAAGCAAGTTTCTCCTTTTGCAGATGCTTTTGGGAGTCTTCAACAAGCTTCTGGCAAAATTCTTTAAATCTCAGTCAGTAGTGTTCAATTAAATTTGTTTGTTTCCTGCTATGGGCCTGATTTTTAAGCGCTATCTACAAATTTCCAATGAAGGTAAGGCTTGCTTTCACACACACACACACAGACACACATACACACGTATCAAATTGTGTGTGTTCTGCTGGAAAACTCAGTTTTGTCCAAGTTTCAACTGTCTCACTGATTCTTTGAGGTTATGCTAATGCATTCTGATGTAGCCTTCTTCATTGTTCCATCCACATTGTACAGTGTACAAGTTCAACTGGAAGCAAAACAGCCCCACAACCATGCTTAATAGTCCTAATAATTCAACCAGTGTTCCAAGCTCTCAGGTCATAGTAGTCCTGTGCCTTGGTAATTCACGGGTTGTTGCTGACCAGCTAAATTAACTCCCCACTAGCTGTTTCCTCTTAGTTGAGAGGTAAAATTTGGGTCTTCTTGGCAAAGTGCCGACAAAGCCCAATAACTTGTACTTACATACAAGTCGTACTTAACTTGTATTTAAAACCTAGAAATTGCTTCAAGAGACATTCCTGATTCAGCTTCTTGAACTTTTCCTCTCTATTGTGTGTTGGTCAATCTGCTAAGTGCAATGCAATATATTTTTGGTTATGGGATATTTCACGGTGGGGAGGTCGTATTGATTGATGGGGTTCTGGTAGGAAGGGCACGTTTGATTACCACTTTGTGACTTGAGAAGGGAGCGGGGGGAAGGTGTGGAAGGGATGAGCAAGTGGCTGGAGAATATGTAGTTTACTGATGACTCTTCTGTCGTCCAGTAAACATCATAAAGGAAGAAGTAACACAGAAGCCAAAAAAAAGCTGGGCCTGTCTGTGTGTGTTTAAAGAAAAATAAAGAACCCTTTTAAGTTTTTAAAAGTCTCCCCTCCAGTTCTTTCCTCACAACCCTCAAGAGTGTGACACTAGGTCTGACACTCAGGACTTTAAGAATATATCCTGGTAAAGAGCCTTCACTCCTTGACAATTTTAGAGAAAATTCACACCAATATCCACCAGACTCAACATTAGGCCCTAAAACAGGAGCAGCAGTTTGAGGCTCTTTTCCAGATCCGATGAAAGATTGACAGGTGTTTCAGAGCTTGGTCCAGCCAACAGCACTCCAACAGCAGCCACAGGATTGGCAGCATCCACAACCCACAAGACACTAAGATGGGACCATGGGATAAACTAAAAACAAGTGGCAAGGTATGAGCAGCAGTTTGGAAAAAGAAATTCTTTGGCTGATTTTATGTGCTGGTCCTCACCCTCCCCGAATGGTAGTTGTCATATGATAGGAGAAAACTAGCTAATGGTTGGGAATTGATGACTAAAATTGGGAGAAAATGGTTTAAGAAGAACTTACGTCTTTCCTTTGAGTCATAAAACACTTTGATTCATTGTTTTTCCATTCCCAAGAAGCCAACAAAAAAAAATCATCTAACTGTCTTCAGTGAATGTAGTGCAACTTACAAGAGCCAGAAGTCTCAAAAAGGTATCTAAATTATCAGTCTGTATATTAATAGAAATGTTTTTTTAAATAATAAAATGGTCCACGCTGACATCTGATTTTTGCTAGTGTGCCCAATGTTCAACAGAAAAACTATCTTCCTGAAAAAACAATGCTCTAATGAGAGTGGTGATCCAATTTCATCTAATGGAAAGATGTATATATGAAAGTGCTATAAGTGCCTAATTAGAGTGCCCAAGAGTTACCTATTTTATGATATGGGTTTAGAATGTTTCTGTGAAAATAAATAAATAAATAAATAAATAAATAAACAGATCCTTTTCTTAATTTACTCAAACATATTAAATACTTTCTACATTCTAATAAAAATGGGTAGGCAGGGCCAGGTACTGTAGATACTGTAAACAGATGTGATGGACATAAGGCAGTTGAAAGTGGAAGGTATGCTACCAGAAAGTGCACACCATTTTAAAATGACAACGTCCCAGATTAATAATAAATTAAGAATAATACATGACCACACAAACCAAAAAAAAAAAAAAAAAAAGTTTAAAAAAGGATGAGCCAAAGCTTTTGACTGGTTATGAAGAATACTCTAGAGAAGAAAGGAAATGAAGTGTTCTCTATCAGCTTATGTACTTGCCAGAGTGTTGATAAGTGAGGTGCTGATAGCTGTTAATGATTATGTATGTGTGTTTTAGAACGTGTGTTAGAGATTGGCAAACATAAGACTTACAATAAGTGTGTGTAGTGGAATGTGTGTCAAATAGTGAATTCTCTCTCTCTCTCCCCCCTTCCCTCTGTCTCTCCTTCATTATTATTAATATTTTTTAAGTTAATGGGGTATTGGCCCATCACCAGCCTTAGTAGAGCAGACATTGTTCTCTAGAAGGTCAAGTTAATGGCACTAAGCCCCGTAGAAATGGATAATATTTCAACTAAACCTCTGAGAGCTAGAGAAATAGCTCATCCACGATGGAATGGTGTTGTGCTAAAAAACTTGACACTCTGGTGAGCTGCCCTAAAGGCAAATAAAATTTGGCTTTAAAGACTGTCAAAAACATGTCTGGGATCTGTTTTCAGCATACAAAGTCCATTAAACACATGACTTTTTAATTTTATATTGTTGGAAATGCACTGTTTGTAATTTGCGAGCAGCTTGTCACTTTCCTAGCTAACTAAGTTAGCTATTTTAGCCATCCTAACTTTCCCGGGGCTGGAAACTTGGCAGCGGCAAGTATGTGCAACTATAGCATAATAACTACTTTGTATTGCTAGTATGCTGTATATGCATTATGGTAATTGAAATGATTGTAACCTCCTGCTTATTTTGCTATGCTATTTGGCATTAAGAAGCTAATTATTTTCAATGAAAAGTGTGTCAATTTGATTAAGGATTAACCCCATGAGCCCTAAGCCATTTTTAGGGTAATTGTCCTACTTTTCTTTTTAAGGTCATGTGTCAG
>JAOTRS010000011.1:5280896-5304948 GCA_028565755.1 Dinotopterus cunningtoni | reverse complement strand
ATTTTATACAGATGTTCATTCAAGCTTTTTTGCACTAACAGACTAATTCAATTTATTATCATTCCAATCATTGTACTTTATTTATATTACGTTAATTGGCAATTGTCCTTTTTTTTTTAAAATACTCTGTGCTCCTTAAATCGCTCCATGGAATAAATAAATTTTTTTTCATTAAATTGACTTGAATGGCTATTTGAATATTTGTATACCTGACGGTAGAGTCTGAGGATCCGGTCACTATTACTCTTTCATCATACTGCAGACACAAAACTGAACCGGTGTGACCTGTCAGAATCTTCAGACACTCCAGAGTGTGCTTATCCCAGATCTGGTAGCGAAAGAGAGAGTGTATTAGTAAACACTGTAAAAATTTATGATGTTATGATGATTACCGTGATCGCGACGCTGCAAACACGGCACCACACTCGCATTCACCTTAATGGAGTTGTCTCGGAGGCCGCTGATGATCTTGTCATCGTCGTACTGTAGGCAATAAACCCCTTTGCTGTTCTCTGATCTGCACTGGATCCTCTGCAGGTTGTGTCTGCCACAGCGCCAGTTTGCCTCAATCGTCTAAACACACACCAAAGACAAAGAGAAAGGATAAGCACCCAGAGATATATGACTTATATGCTCGACAAATACTAACGAATGCTCACCTCAATGTCCTGTATGATTTTTGGATAGAGCGAGTGATAGTACGAATTAGGTGGGACTTCATTTGTGCGATTCTTGAACAAGTACTTCTCCCTGGAAATGAGAAGAAAATACACAAAAATATTGCATTTGTCTTCATGAACATGTACATTATATCTTTCCATCGCCCTTTTTGGCACAGTAGACAGGAAGGGTTTAAATGTTCCTAAAAAAAATGATTAGCATACATACATCCTAAACAGCTCTTAAAAGTAAGTATTTTTATTTCATTTCTCTTTACATCTTTTCATTTAATTATAATTCTTTAATATGCGATTTTGATTTTAACCAACAAATCGACTACAGAATCGATTAACATTATCTGAATAACAAAAAGGGTTTCGCATTACAGCACTGAGACTGCATTAGTCAGGCTACTTAGTATGTGACCTAGTGAACCAGCATCAGCATTTACTGACATACTTTTAAGCACTTCTGTAAGTGTGTCTGCCAAATGCCATAAATGTAAATGCAAATGGATGGAAAATGACCTTCTGAGTACTAGAGGGTCTCTGCAAATACTGGTTAAACATGATGTTCATCAAGGTTCTGTTACAGGCCCACTCCTGTTGTCAATGTAAATGTCATAGGATCCAATGTTATGCCGATAAAAGACTGTTCGCTCTATAAATCCACTGCATTGCTCTCTGTGGAAAACATGTAACAGATCGAATATAAATCATCTTTTATTTAATGGTAAATAGGGCAGCATTATTGAAGTTACTGAAACTAATAAACAGTAATTCAGGTTATGGAGTAATAATGGAATGAACTCAATGGCTCATGTTTAGCATGAACATTTACATCACCTGTAAATTTTAACTTGATGTTGTTTTAGGCATGTGCTAACAAAAATTAAATGCAATAAAGATGAATAGAAAAATTTGTCTGTGGCGAGAAGCGCGGTCAAGCTCTGCTCTGTAAAGGGAACGAGTGTCAGGGAAGTTGCAAAGTACACATCCGAGGACAGTGTTTTTAATTAGTGAGAGAGAGAGAGAGAGAGAGAGAGAGAGAGAGAGAGAGAGAGTGTGCATGAGCAGAGCATTGTGGTTTTTGGTTCCCTTGAAAAGGTACAGTAATCAAATTTACTGACCTAATCAGATTATTTCTTGCTAGACTGCTTAAATAATGTTTTTAAACTGACCGTTTAAAACGTATCTGGCATTAATATGAACAGGTCATGCTTCTAATCCAGGCTGCACGCGCCAATTAACTCAGTGTTCAAGACCAAAGGTTAAAGAGGCACATGATCTGGCCACTTGTTTGGTTCACGTCCTTACTTTCTTCTGGTTTTGGTTTCATTTGGCACTATAGTCAGGTTCTAACTCTTTTTTTTTTTTTCCTTAAAAGGTAATGCTATTAATTTAAATATTGGAGTGCAATTCGACGTGCCCACAAGTTGGTACATGCACATATATTGTAAGACCCATCTCCTACATTATTTTTCTCTGTTGTTCCTATTTTATTCATTCCAAATTAAACTAAAGGATGTTTCACTACCTTATATTTGTTAGTTAACTTTAGCTACCAACACAGAGGTGCTGCTGTTACCCTACTGGCAACCTTTAAAGTTTAATTAAGAATTTTGTTTGTTTTTGTTGCTTCTTTTTTTTATTTTAGTTTTATTAATAACTGGATCTCTGGGTACTTACATAAATGTATATATTTTAACTGGATTGTGTGGATATTCACTCTCCATTCCTTGGAGAAAAAGGGCCTGCGCTTTGTTGTGGTGTGCTGCAGCAGCACTACAACATTATTTCACTCTAAAATTCACTAAAATTCTTCTGCACTGTCATGGCACAAAATCATGACGAGTGTCATGTTGGATTGACAGTTGCTATCTGAATTTGACTGTTCAGATGTTGCACCGCAAAATATCAGTTCCATGTGGTTTGGACTGTTCGCACTGACATGACAAAAATCAGATCTGAGCCACAAAAAGCTCTGGAATGTAGCCTTAGTCATGTTCTCCTCGGGTGTGTGTCCTTTCACACTTACCTGATTCTCACTCCTTTCACAGAGAGATGCTTGACCACTCACCATCATGAAGTCTTTTATTTGTGCGGCTAATGAAATGCTCAGACATTTTGGAGGTTTTAGTCGTGGAGGTGTTGCCAGCACACTATTGGTTACTTCGCTTCACTAGGCGATAAGGTCGGGGCATTGAGATTTAGTGCGGAAAACACATGCAATGGCAGGAACTAATCGAGAGTTAAGTTAGTTGACAACTAATTTGGCAGCAGAAGTTAGTCGACAGTATGCTGTTCAATCCTTTCACAATCAATTAAAATAAATTCTAAGATTTTTTTTTCTCAGTTATATACTACGATTCTTTTATGTGGCAAATCATGTGCCGCCACACTAACTTCAAAATCAATGCTTTAAAATTTTTTTTTTTTTTTTTTACATTTTTATGTTTGCATGTGAGGTGGTACAATTTAGCAGTTCCTCTAAAATCCTACAGGTGGTGCTCTAAACTATTCACACATAGGCAGGCAGCACATCATGCGTGGTAGGAGCAAATTATTTTGTTTAGAACTTTAATAACAGCTGAAAAAAAAAGGTTAACATTGGATCAGGAGGTTTATAAAATCGTGATACTTACAGAACTGTAATACAAATCGAACGGGCACCTAGGTATCGTGATGATATTGTATCGGGTGGTCCCTAGTGATTACGATCCATAGCAGCTAGCTAATAAAGTTTAAACCATCTAATGAAGGTTATAAAGAATAAGCCTAGCAGCCTAAGTGCACGAACATGCCCGTGCATACTGTTCATACCCAAAAATGAAAACCAGGAAAGGAAGAGAAGAAAAAAATGTTCAATATCAAAAATAAATAAATAAATGTCAGCAATAATTAAGATTTTGGAGCTTCATCATAGCAGTCTGGCAGAGTAGAATGATCATGTGCAAAGAGAAACTGGAATCTACAGAGATTTCATTCAGATTTTTTTTTTTTTTTTAGCTCACCACTGATGTCTTTCAGACAGGCCTTTCCACAGTGGATCGGTGCGCACCATTCTCTCAATGAGCTTCTTCCAAAGCATGCCTTCCGCGATGACCCGGTGCCACTCGCGACACACCAGCTCCGCCGCACACAGAGAGCGTGCGTCCAGAAACGACAGGATGTTCTCCGCTATATGCTCCAGACCCCGTGCTGGGGAGAACACAACACAATGGATATTTTACAAGTCTTTCAGAAGATGATGGACCATATTATAGCTGACATAAAATGCAAATATCACATTTGTTTGTATGGATGTACATGGTAAATCAATAAAAAAATAAAATAAAAATAAAAAACACAGAAAGAACAAAACATTCCAAGTAGTGTAGAATCCTGATGATTATAGTGTATGTGAGGGTGTGTGTACTTCTTCTAAAGCAGGATTAAGAAGTTTCCCTGTAGAAGTGGGATGTAGCAGTAGGTGTATGTTTGTACCTCGAAGGGAGCTTTAGAAATCTCTTTGTACCATGGGATTAAGGTAAGAGAGTTGTGTGGATGTATGTGTGTGTGTACCTGGCAGGGCTGTTATAAAGTCTCTCTGTAGCATAGGTTTGAGGTAAGAGTTGATGTGGCCATGCTGGTAGTGGCACATGCGTGAGATGAGATGCTCCACAAATTCCACCTGATCAGCTTCTGACCACTGTTCGAACATCTGGATACACATCTCCTTCTCCTTGTCGAAGGTGCCACGTGACAGACGTTTCCTCGAGCCAGACAGAGTACCATTTCCCAGCTGAACGGCACACATTCACATACACACCCAGGGGTTAGAGAAACAGTGCTCGGGCTATAATTTGTGCATGCTCGTTTTACATTTTGAAGTGAAGTTACATCCTTTGAGGCAAAGTAGGCAATTTAATCAGGAAGAGACTGACCTGACAAAATTAATAAACCACACATATATAATCATATTCAATCGTGACTATAACCTGACAATCCTTACTTCACTTTCGAGGTGGTTTTTTTTTGCAAACGCAAATGATGTTTTGAAAACACAAATTAAATTGTACTGTATGTGTTTACACCTTCGATGTTACAAACTCATAACAGCAACTTGATATTTTTATATGAAAATGTCAGAGTATTGTTAATAATATTTTAACAGGCGGGGCCAAGGGCAATTGGAAGAAACCCGACGGTAAACTATAGAACAAAGGTTTATAGATACCTGAGCATTAAACTAAACTTCCTTCTCTTTTTTACAACTCCAGTCATGTGAGAAGGTTTTCCACTAGATTTTGGACTGTGTCTATGGAGATTTATGAAAAGTGTTCAGTGGGGCTGGCGAATGGGATTATCACGATCGACTAAAGCGTGTGACCACCATATGCAACAAGCAGCTCAAAAGCTTTCTAGTAACGACAAAGCCAGAAGAATTGCTCACAAAGTCATGCTAAAGTCCGCCATTGTTGCTTTTGTACTTGCCACTATTATTTTATTTCCCCGCTAACATTGCTGGGAAAGTAGAGATGTACACCGACGAATATAGTGACATAATGACGTAGCTCATGGAAAAACAAAGCCAGTTCTTGCTCTAAACCGGCATTAGTACCAGATAGGAAACAAGCAACTGGTTCAACTGGTGAAAAGCCGTATTGGTTTCACTGAAGAGAAACTGTAATGCTGCAGATATCACACAATAACATCTTATACGATTATGAGCTTCCAGCTTGGTTGGAACAGTTTGAGGAAGAACCAGATGCAAGTGTAATGGTTAGACGTTCACATACACATACATATGGCCATATAGTACTGTATCACCCATAACACTAACACAACCACCAGGTGAACTGAATAACACCGGTTATCAGTATACTGGTGATAGGATTCTGGGTCAACCCAAGGCTCATCTATGCCTGTGGGAAAGGAAGCAAAGGTCAGCCTGTCGAGAAAAGCCAATGCAGCATCAATTGCTGAGGCAAGGGTAAGGATAAGCAGACAAGGGTTTCAAGGTTGCTGCTCCAAATTTCACAGCACCATGATCCCGGTGCCAGACACCACGGCACACCCCCAGAAGTCGTGTCTACAGAGTCCTGCCCTGAGGGGCCAGAGCCGCCCGGGTGACACACGGGGGCACTTGCACAATACTGGGTTTAATGTTTTCGTTTTTACGTTACAGCTGATCAGTATGATTTAAAATAACAGTAAGCTGAGAATGGTTAAACAAATATGCAGTGTATAAGAACAGAAATAATAGCAACCAACAGCAAGGACACAGATTAGACCCTCCAGCCCTAGGGCTCTCTCTGTAAGCATGTCAGAGGCATAGAATTTGGGTTAAACATCACTATTTATTTAAGCCTGTCAAGTTGCTCGGCTTATAACAGCAGTGCTGTAAGTGCATGCATTTTATGAGCCACATTTCTTTCGGTATTTTATATAAACAAACTCGAACTCTCAACTGATGAAAGTATGGATGATTGTACGTAAACAAGCATTTCTCAAGATTCAAGCTTGATGACTCAAACTCTTAATTACTCATTTGGATTGGTTATGTGCAATATGACAAGAATATCTTATGATCCTTTAAGACTTGCATAAAATAAACATAAACACACCGTATTGTAATTATGCTCATGTTTTATCAACAATGTTGCTATGGTTTCAAAGTTTTTTCACGTTAACAAAACAAAGCAAAAAAAAAAGTGACTCACGATGTCATCATAAAAAAAAAAAACACCATTATCACGTTGCCATATTTCCTAATCTGGATCACATTATCAGTGTGCTAAGACCATTTTAGAAAAGGAAGTCTGATTAAGCAAGTTTAGGGTGTTTCCGGGATGTTTTGATCTGGTCTTGTTAATGCTTTAAAAAAACAAACTTGGTTATAAGAGCCAAGATACACTCTGTGAATTTTGCAGGGAAACAACAAATGCAGACAAGACCCTTGACAACCAGTATTCTGATAGTAATAACCAACATTATGTGTTGGTTGATTTAGAGAGTTTTGGTTGTAGCTGCTTTTAATTCATTTTGGAAAGCCACCCTGAATCTAACACATATCAAAACAGCTAAATCAAACTAATCAGGTCCCATGAGAGCCACACACACACACACACACACACCAACCTTAAACACTGTCGTCTTCTTTGGTGAGAGGTCGTCTGTGAGATTCTGTGACTCCATCACTGTTAGGTTCTAGAGAAAAAGAGGAAAGAGTGCATATTACCACAAGCAAGCATATTACACAACTGTGTTTGTGTGTTCTTAAAAAAAAAAAAAAAAATCCTGCATAAAACGAGGAAAAAAAAAAATGGAAGGGTTGATAAAAGGGAAGTATGACCAGAATGACTCGCGGCATCTGAGCGTATAATTCATGTCATAAATGAGTGTTTATAATCGATTAAACAAACACATGAGAGCATAAAGCCACTCGTTCTGTAGTCCGTCTCCTGCTCTGAACTAATGCCTCCTGGCATTGCGTTAAGATTATACACGAGTCAGCATTTCATAAATAATGCACAAAGCATTTACACCTATGGAGGTAAGTGAGAAGAGGTTTGAATATGAGAATATGATCCATGCAGGAAAGTGTATTATCCTGGTTTACTTAGAGCCTCACTGAACATTGCTTAGCGAAGGATTTAGTGCGTCTGTCCTCGACGAAACACCGGAGTAGGGATGCGCTGATAAACAAAGACAACCAGACCACTGTGATATTCCAGGAGGTGAACCAAATGCTCTGCAAACATGAACAGAGTCTGAAATTGAGAACGAGCGCATTTTCACATTAGCCATGATTGGTTTGTACCGTGCCCAGGAACGATTGCTGCCCCCTCCCAACTCTCCTGCTGGCCAGCGTTTACATTGGGTTTCCCCTCAGTTCTCGGATACACTTGTGTATTTATACTCTCCGATACAGCAGGTGGCAGTATGCAACTACTTGGTTTGTGAGCAAGAGAACAATGAAGGTAATTTTCACACTATGCCTAATATAATTGATATTCCAGAAAAAAAGGTCAAGAGCCCCGCTCTCTGGAGGTGACCAATGGCACTGATTACATAACATCTAAACAGCAGTCTACTTCCATTCTCAGGTACGACTGGCTTTCATATCTGATTCGGTCCATGCCTGAATATGCTGGATCGTTTTCGAGACAACCTCCTCAAGCGGACTCGGGCACTGTTCCTGAGCCTGGAACGGTTGTGTTCTCACTGATCAAAATGAACCAGGCTTTTGCGGTCAAGTGTTCTCTGTAACGATCCCGAGGCACTAATGTGAAAACGCACTAAGGTTCCCTCTAATGGAATGTTTTTTAAAAATACACACTACCGCTCAAAAGTTTGGGCTCACTTTCTAACTCCATGGTCATTCCAGGTTTTTATTTCTTTCTACATTGTAAAGCAATGCTGATGGCGTCCAAAATATGCAATAATCCCCGTTGATCAACTGATATTGAGATGTATCTGCTACTTATGCTTTGTAAATCCTTTAGAAAGACTCTGATCTGAGGAAAGTTTTAACGAGTAGCCCAGCCCCCACACACCAGGTGGGAGTACAGAACAGATCATGGTGTACTGTACGGCTCACAGCCTCTTCGCATGTAATATAATTAGAGCTGCCCACTGAGAAGAGCCACACAGTCCAAAGTCGCCATCATCTTTAAGCCTGCACACAAAGGCCGCTCTGTGCTCGGGATCCCGGCACTTTAAAGGATCATTTAAGTGCTGAGTACACAGCTTCACAAACACACAGCTTCAATGAGCAAAAAGGCAGGTGCATGCTTGAAAAGCCAAAAGGCACAACAGTACTGTACACACACAAAAGGGGGGGAAAAAAAAAACATGCATGCACACACTTGACAGAGGAGAGAAGCAAACAGACGGCATGACGGGGTTCAGGCTGAGTCAACACTCTTTTCATTCTACACAATAACGAGATAAAATAACAGGGTACGACGTCCCGCTGAAAGGATTTGGTTGAATTTTAAAAATGAACACGGTATGAACAAACCTGTGGTGGACTTTCTTTTTGGGGTTAATTTAAAGTTGTGTTTCTTGTGTTCCTGTACAGTTTTTATTAATATGCTTATATAGAGAGTGTTTATATCTGTTTTAGGGTAAGTGCATCAAAAACTTGCTTGACAATACACGTAGGAGAGAAATAAATCACTTTAAGATGTGCGGTTGTAAAACTATTACACTACCACTTTGATAATTACTTTGCTCGTGTGTGTTTAAATCCTTACAAAATAAATTCGCAACGAGACAGTGAATCATTGTGTAATCGTTCAACACCAAAAACCATCTCTAAAATTATATTGTCATCTCTTGCTTCACTTTCTAAAACATGCTCCATCTGTTCCTGTAGTGTTGCAAACTTGAGCAATCTCAATTGCAAGCTGTGTCCTTCCTCAAAAAGGCAAAACGCGGATGCAGGGAAAAACAAAAAAAAGTAGAAAAAACACGGTAGAAAAAATTAGTATGTAATGAAGTTCGAGCGTCTGTTCCGCAACCACCCACGTGAAACACTGACTCCATGGCAACACCTCACAATTATAAACTGCACATACGGTGTATGAGCTAAATTAAAAGACCACACAAAAGCTGGTTAGGTCTGTCGCAGCAGGTACGACTTCCTGTAACCGACGCCCTACACACCCTGCCTCCATCAGAGCCAGCATCAGCACCAAGCTGTTACACGTGTACCCTTAATCGCCTACATGCTGCACCCTCTGCTCTAAATCAAACTCTGCATGAACCTGAACTTAATGATCCTTTTATTCTGCATAATTATCGCAATTAGCCGGAAATGTAATCAGTAAAGGGTGCTTATATCATTTAATTTAATTAGAAGAGCAGCTATGAAAAAAAAAGCCTGGTGAAGTCATGTAATTGGAAAGGCATTTAAAAAAAAGGCTTCTTAATGTATTCAGATTCGACTGCTCAAGTCAGAGTTCTAACAGTTAGAGAAAATTAAAACCGATGACTGTGTGTGTGTGTGTGTGTGTGTGTGTGTGTGTGTGTGTGTGTGTGTGTGTGTGTGTGTGTGTGCGCGCGTGACAAGACAAGGTAATGGTGACCAGGACACCACGGACATCAGAGAAATCTTGTCACCTTCACTGTGCAACAATTATGTCCAGGAAGTTAAGGAATCAAACGTTTGTTTGTTGTTGCCCTTTGCACTTGTTAATTTATACATTCCAGATTGGCGATTGAAATTGATTTTTATAGATTTTCTTTTTTTTCATAAGCAGCAGCTCTGACTACAGGGCTGAATTCAAACCCCAGGCTTATTTTTACACGTTTGCTCGAATCCATTATCATTTCCACAGTAACAGCTCATCAGCAGGGACACCCACGACAGACGCGACAGATAACCTGATTAAAAACCACTGCTGAGATTGTGAGGTTTTCTATGATGAGACATTTATTTGGCATTTTTAAGCCTTCGGTGTCAGTGCTACATTTTCTAGAAGAACACTGATTTTTGTGCATAGATAAAATAAGATACATGATGTGCTTTCTGGGAGTGTAAAACTACAACATAAATGTGATGCAGACAAATAAAAATGGCATTTTTAATTTCCTAATTTAAACTAAAATTTGCAGTTTATGCAAAAAAAATAATAATAATAAAAATGTCACTTCATGTCTCTCCTTTGCAGAATGGGTTACTACAGGTTACAGGTGGTGTGCTCTAAACTATTCACACATTGGCAGGCAATACAGCATCCTGTTAGGAGGAGCTAGAGTAATTAAAAAAGAAAATCTAACGTATAGAATCAAGACTTTTATAAAATTGTGATACTAAAAGAATCCCAAAACAAATCGAATCAGCAATAAGTTATCATGATGTTATCTCATCAGGCCGTCCCTGATTATTCCCTTTCGAGATTTAAAGAACTTTATTAATCCCAGAGGGAAATTCCCTCGGATTAAAAAAAACACGGATTAATTGCAAAATTTAATCATCATAGCGCGAAATACCATGTTATTGCCTTTGTATGTTGTTATATCTGACCTTCGCTACTCATGCATGCAAATTATACGTCGTCGGTTCAAACTCTGGTGTGGGCATGCTCAGGTGCTCTGCGCTTTTCAGGATTGCTGGCTAATACTGAAAATGCGCTCGAAAGTTCTAGAATTCATCATTTTTAGGCATATACAATATTTCACTAAAACTAGCCTAATTTTGAAACTTTTTCCAGCCAAAGGCTTTGGAAAAATTTGCTTTGCACAGCCTGACAAGGTAATCTTTTATTGGATTGGCTGTTTCTTTGCCAGAATGTCAGTGGCAAAGAAACAGCCAATCCACCTTCTTTTCAACAACAGTGAGTTAAAAAAATTGTGATTTGTTACACTGCTACGTTGTTGAAAATGTTGCTATTGTCTAAATAGTCAAAATTGAGAATAGATTTAATAAAATTATAAATGTCCAATATTGTGCAATGCCTAAAATACACCTCAAAGTGCACCTCTTGGAGTGTAAAAATGAACAGATGTGTGAGCTATGGCGCATTATCATGTTAAACATTTTCATAAGGACTATTTTCCCCAGTTAAATTTTTAACAGCAATTAACTGACTGGTGATGAATAATTTACATCCCTAATGACAACCCAACTATCCGTCCAAATTGATGAGCTTCTGATGTGACCATTACTCCCACTTAAAATGTGCACATGACATCTTAATGAGCTTCCAGACCACATGTTCTCCTCCCACATGAAGTCATGTTCACATACAGAAAAACAAAGCAAAATAATAACAACACAATTTCAGGGATAAATATTTAAATAAAGCAGCAGGGCCATGGTTAGTGGTGTGAAAACATGCAGGAGTGGACAAATGAGTTCATTCCCTCAGTCTCTTGTGTTTTTTTTGTTGTTTGTTTTGTTTTTTAAACCTTCCCGAATAATGTGGTCTCTATTGTAATAGAACAGTGCAAGGTAAGCTAGTTAGATAGTTGTGTATGAATACAGACTAAGGGAAATGTACAAATATGAATCCCCACGGAAGGGGTGGCTACATAGTCATAGTTCCTATACCTGATCCGGATGTATCACATTGCGTTTGTGCCCTTGAAGAGGAAAAAAAAAAATCAAAGTCAAATGTTTTCTCTTTGTGTCTCTTTCCATCGCAAGCAAAATATTGTTCTAGCTAGCAGTTTCTTTTTATTTAATTAATCTGAGGCAATGGTTTGTACATATTGTTTTGCACCGTTTTGTCCGTTTTTTTATAAAGTGTTCCATTCAATTCTATAGCACTAATGTTTATTGTCGAATCTGTTTTAAGCATCTATATTACATACAAGTTTTTTTTTTTTTTTTTAAATGACAAAGTCTCTCATATGCATTGAAATGCTTTGCAACATATGATGTTGATTTTATCTCAAGACAAGGCAAAAATCTTATTGCTTAACAATCGGCTGTGTCACACTTCAGTCCAGTAGGGGCAGGTAATGCATCGACTACCCATAAAATCAAAAAAGTAGAAGGAGCGGTAAGCTAGCAAAACGCAGAAGATGGGTGTAGAAACTGTGGTAAATATTGAAAGAATTGATCAATTTAAGAACATTGAACATTTAAAAGTTTATCTAAATACTTCAAAAAGTATAAATCAATTCTGAATCATAAACCGAGTCATCGATTCCATAAACTGAATAAATCAACAAAAGATAGATTTTTATTTTTAAGAAAACTTTTAAAAATACAGATTTTTTTTTTTTAATCTGCGCAAAACTAATAAAAACCTGTCTGTTGTTAGCCGATGTGTGTGGTGCACCAGGTGGTGGAAAAGTTCATGTTATAGTTTATATATATATCATGTTATAGATACAGCTATGAGCTCGTCATTAATAATATGCTTAAACATACCAAATTATAACTTTTGGCATTTTTTTAAACAAGGTTTATTTTCCTTCTCTGGATATAAAACATACTTATATCGCCACTTGTTTTTGCAATAACAAGATCTAACTTTCCAGTAATCAATGTCTTTGTGATGCACTTTATTTACTCCTTCCCTGCTTTTATTCTGTTACTCTCACAGACAGCGGTGCTTGATGTAAAACGCTGGAATTATAGAGGGAGAGTTCGAGTAACGCCTTCCCCAGCATGTATCATTCCCATCAGGTCCATCATGCTCATGCTTAAGTTCCAGCAAATGAAAGCTTGAATCTGTTTAAATCAGTATTACTCAGAGACCTTTGCTAAGTGAGCGAATAAATGTGACAGACACACGGACGATGGGTGGATGGTGGTTGGGGGGAGGGGAAGGGTGGAACCACACGGAGAGGAGAAAAAAGAGAAAGAGATGGAAAAGAGGAGGTGGAAAAAATAGAGGGAGTATTGAAGAGAAGAGCAGAACCTGGTTGTGGGCCCGGGAGGTGGGGAGGCTCTGCAGGCACCTGAGAGCACACAGGCTCTCTGCCACCGAGGAACAACCCAGCCAGAGAGAGCGAGGCAAAGAGCACTGCGTCAGAGAGATAGAGAGAGAGAGAGAGAGAGAGAGAGAGAGAGAGGAAATGAGCCATGAAAGAAGTGTTAAAGGGAAAAGCAAAAAAAGGGGTAGTTAATAGTGAAGGGGAAGAGAGAGACAGAATGTCAGTGCAATTTGGATGAAGTTATTGAGAAATGTCAGGCAAGAGTGAGAAATAGGAAGAAAGAGAGGTAGAGTGAGAAGAGGAGGAAGTGAGAGAGTGGGGGTAAGTGAGGGAGATAAAAAAAAACAGTATTAGAGCAACATACAGTGAGCAAATACACACACAAACACACCCACCTAATTGCAGACAGTGTCAGGCACACACAACATTTAAGCATCAGACCTGTATTTTATGGAGTGGGCGGAGCTTTGACTGCCTCGTTCCTCTTTTTTATATTATTATTATTATTCTCAAAGTGCGTGGGCTTAGTTAGTGTTTATGTCAACGTTCGTAAAAACACATGACCACACCCAAATTTCCAAATGCACAATCAGCTGTATTCACATTGAACTGTGGCTCACAGATATACACAAAGGCAAAGAAACAGGAAGTAAACAGGTTCTCGATGTGTAATAGTGAATCAGCACTGCACGACACTGGTATGAGGAATGGAAGAGTTTAGTGTAGATTTGAGGCAAACAAATCTACACTAAACTAAATCGACAAGCTACAAATCTACACTACACTAAATCTACAAATCTACACTACACTAAATCTACAAGCTCTTGTTTACATGATGAACATGAACAACCGCAAAAAAAAAAAAAAAGCTCCAAACATAATACTGACAATACAAAAAAATAAAGTGTACTCCCTAGGGCTGGGGAATATGATGATATTAATCTGTAACAATAAATGGATAAACAGTATGACGTGTTACTGTTTATAAATTTAAGAATAGCAAATGATGGCTAACTATTAATAGGGGGTATAAAACAATTGAAAAGGAAATAACTCTGTAAATAACGTTGAACTGAATGACATCGCCGTGTCATTGATTATTTTCCACAGCGCACTCCTAATTGTTTTATTGCTCTTATTTAAACAATCATGATACTACAGTACTGTGCAAAAGTCTCAAGCCAGCCCTCATTTCTTCACATGTTGCTTCCAAACAGCTAGGCTTTTTAAAATTGTTTAACATAGTCTTGAGAAATAATTCTCCAGCCTTCATTTTTGGCACGTTTGTTTTATTGCCCCTCATGTTCAGTCCAGTCCCTGTAACTGAGCAGTTTCGGAGGAAGGTTTTTTTGTTTGTTAAGCCACAAAGTGACCTATAAATCATTCAAGCAGAAAAACCTGTAAGTTATGCAATGAACCAGTGAGTCAGAGGTCCAGATGATGACAGGTGATCGGGCCGGTTATTAGTATACTGGTGATGCTGAATGGTTAGAACAGATAAGAGGGGAATGAAGTTGCTGCTGAGGTTGTTACACAAACAACCTATTATTCAAGTGTACTATTAGGCACTTTGAAGCCTGTCACAGTAAAACATTTGCTTCCTTTTCTTTCACATAGATAGATCGATGGATTTAATTTAAAGAAATGTGGGGTGGCTTAAGACTTTTGCACAGTACTGTATGTGAATACAAAAAACAGTATACAATAGTTATTAGTTAAAAAAAATATAACATTGTAAATCTGGACTTAAATGCTTTCTAAGATCTTAAAGGCAACACCAGATAAACGTCTTCAATTCAATTCTGTTCTATTCTATTTTGTATCACACTTGTTTAGTCATTGTCACAAAGAGGATTTACAGAATTAGAAAATTTCTGCAAACAAATTAGTATAAGAATAGACTATAACTATCAGTTTGTTCCTAATGAGCAAGCCGAGGGTGACGGTGCCAAGGAAAAACTTCCTGAGAAAACAGCCTAAGTCCCAGTAAAACATTTGCTCCCATTTCTTTCATTTAATCAACAGAATTTAACTTAATTTAAGATGAAGAAATAAGGGGTGGATTAAGACTTTTGCACAGTACTGTTTGCGACTACAAAAGAAAATTCCCAATAACAGTATACAATAGTTACAAGTAAAAAAAAAAAAAAAACTATGCGTTTTCATGCGGTGGCCGGAAGTACGGTTCATCATGATTCACAGCGAGTTTTGGCGCTGTGATTACGTTTCCATCTTTCCACACGAAAAATTAAACATGTTAAATTTTTTTGCCAGGCCTCAAGGAAGCTCGCAGACCTTGCAGAACTTGCAGCGGCTAACACCGCTTCTCACCGGGAGTCAAACCGCATAGGTGAGATAGGGACATAAGCTTTTAAAGGCAACGCCAGATAAATGTCTTCAATTTAACTCAATTCAGTTTTATTTGTATAGTACTCTTATTAATGGTCATTGTCACAACGCAGCTTTACAGAATTAAAAATTAATGGAAATAAATCAGTATAAGTATATGTATATAAGTATATGTATATAAGTATATAGTATCTGAGTGATACAAGTTTAAAATTTTAATATAACTGAAAAGGTGCTCAAGTTAATATGTTTCATCATTGTAGACGTGGGCATGAAACTGTTCATGAAAAGAAATTACCCATTGATATCGATGTCCATTGGTCCTTGGGATTAACATCAGCTTTTACACTAACTAGGTGTCATTGTAAGTGGAGACATAAAGGACAACTACAATACATCCGTCAATTACACCTTCGAGGATATAAAGCGGGCTTAAAACAGACCCTTGTGGGATGCTGTATATATTTTCTCTCATATCGCCCAGCCCTGGTGTACAAAATAAACAAAAACAAACAAGAGACATATGATATAATGTGGTATGATTAACCCCCCTTTAAAAATAGGATTCCAGAATGATCAACAATGACATCATCATCAGTAAATGTGACGGTATAAGACAAGTCTGTAAGCATTCTCACTAAAAAACAAAAACCCACTCAATCTTTTCTCTCACTTTGTTTTTTTTTTTTTAGATATATGGATAACTTTATTAATCCCAATTTTACTTCACTTCTTCATACACTTCAAAATGAAACACACCTGGCATACATGTTAGAGGTTATATATTTATATATAAATAATCGGTTTGGTGTATATTGGATTAAACATGTAACTAGTTAATATCCTGAAAAGACAAACAAACAGTCGCGATCAGACCGAATGGCGCAGTAGCACCACCGCAATGATCGGACGCTCCCTCAGCACTGACGCTGGCTCCGTCCCAAACCGCATACGACTGTAAAATAGGCAGCAGTGTCAAATTAGTGCGCCACTGATCATCGCCATGGCTACGGCTACAGCGCGAGCGCTATTCTGGCACACTATGAAGTGCTATAATGCGTGATTTGGAACGCGACCGTGTTCTCTAGACAACTACGCAGTTCTTCCGCGACATTTAGCTACCCTCCGTTATGTTTAAGTACATTCATTTGTTTATTGACTCGTTTAAAATATTTAGATATGGATGTATATGTATATATATTATTATTTTCCCCCCTATGTTAACTCTTAACCTAGCGACAGTTAGCAGACTAGCTCACCCTGCGAGCTAACATTAATCCTTCCTCCTCCTCCTGTGTTAATTCTCCATCCATCCAGACAACCCCCTCTAAACCCTGAGAAAGTACTGATTACTGGAACACGGACACGTTTGTGTTGTGTCGGTGTTGATTCCGTTAAACTCACCATTAGCTCCAGGGTTTTGTCCTCCATCTCCGGCTCCATGTTGCTGTCCCGTCCGCCTCCCTGCGAAAATGGAAACCAGTCACCAAATAGCAGCGGGGGGTGAAGCCAGAAACAGCGCGACACCACTAACACGCCTGCGTATCAAAATACAAATCGTCCTCACTTTTTTTTTTTTTTTTTTTTAATTCTTCCACAGGACAAGAATTTCATTCACAATGCTGCTTTTACACTGAATCTAATATTGCACAGTATAATATGATTTAGAATTTGTCCATTATGTTTGTCTATTGGCAGCACAGTGGCTCTTTGCTTAGCACTGTCGCAGTTGCACCTCCAGGGTCTGGGTTCGATTATCTCCTCTGGGTCTGTGTGCACAAAGTTTGTATGTTCTCCCCATTCTTGTTGCTTTTCCTCCGGGTACTCCGGTTTCCTCCAAAGACATGCAGATTAGGCTAATTGGTATTCCCAAATTGCCCGTAGTGTGTGTGTGTGTGTGTGTGTGTGTGTGTGTGTGTGTGAGCGCTCGGGGAATGATTGGAACCCCAACCAGGGTGTACCCTGCCTTGTGCTATAAGTCTCCTGGTATAGACTTCAGGCCCCCCGTGACCATGTATACAGGATAAAGTGGTACAGACGTTGAGTGAGTGAGTGAGTGAGTATTCCTCCATTCTGGCAATTGTGAGAAAAGTAAGAATATCAGCACTGCAACCAAGCCAGACTGTTGCACATACCGTAAACAATAAGAATCACCAACAAAGAAGTCCCTGAGCACATCAAGCCAAAGACTTCGCTGGAAGCCAAGATCACCAAATAGATTTTATCCTATATCAGCCATGTCATACACAGCAATTCCCTCGAGAAGGCAGTCTTCCTGGGAAGTGAAAGCAAGAGAAAATTCTGCCCAAAAACTTTATGGCTCAATACTGTAAAATCTGATACCAACATAAACATGGGCAAGCTCAAAGAAGCGGTGATCAGTAGAAGTGTTGAGGGGAATGATTCATAGAATGACCGAAAATCGACCTTGATTGAGCGGATAATTGGTAGCTCAATGGTACTGTAGATTTCTCACCTGCCATTTAGAAGGGCTGGGTTCAATGCCCGCCCAAACTAGAGCCACTGTGCCGGTCCCAAGCCCAGATAAAATATGAGGGTAGTGTCAGGAAGAGCTTCCGGTTTAAAACCTGTGCCATGGTTGTTGTGCTGATCAGATGGTAAGCTGTGGTGACCCCTTAATGCCGAAAGAACAACATATAATATTCCTCTATTCGATGTTAGAACCTAAGCCTATGGTTGATTCATTTTCTATACTGCTTATTCTGTAAAGGGTCGCAGCAAGCCTGGATTGCAGGGCACACATGCACACACTTACCTGATTCACGAAAAGTGAAGTCCCCAGAGGAAACCCACCATGCATGGGAAGAACATGCAAACTCCACACACACACAGACCCCAGACGCAAGTCGGACCCTGACCCTGATATGATTATTACACTGATTAGGACCAAACCCTTAAAGTATCATTTATATCACTTTCTCGCAATCCATTATCTACCTTTTATATATAAAACGGAAATTCTCTTTGTGGCTTTGTGGGCTTGCTCAGGTACTTCAGTCACAGATGTATCACAGGTGTTCCTCAACAAATGTAACAGTAGGCAATGTCATCAACTATTAAGCGTATCACAGGCATTGTAAAAACCCAAACGCATAGTTTCTGAAACCCTGGATCAGACAGCAACACGCCTACATCAACGACAGGCAGAAGTAAAGGTTGCCAAAACATTGGGGGCAGTGTGAGAAGTGGCGGTGAGTTGACAGAACACTCTATTTGCAGGTAACGGTAGCGTCAGGTAATGCAGGCGCCAGGATCTGCAGGTTGCAGTTCCGGAGAAGTGTATTTAAAGTGTTTATGCCCTACTTCTGTCCTTATTTTAGTCTCAGTCACAAAACATCCACATGAGAAATTTACCCAGGCCCATTTTTATACACTTACACGTACAATTTTTACATTTTTTGTTTACATGGTAATTGGTGCATTGGTCAATTTTTATTCACACACACACACAACACACATCTGTGTATGTATATAACTATCTACAAATGCACTTCCATAATCACATATATTTAACATTTTAATAGAAGAAGAGAGACAAAAATATTCTAAAATATAAACTTAAATGTAAAACACAGACTCTTCTGGTTTTTATTGAATTAATACTGTATTTCATCGGCACGTGAAGGTGTCTTCATTGCTTCCTGTGTTGAGTGTTGATTATCGCTTCTGGCTTCTTTACGTACCGAACGCGCTGACGTCACTTCGTACAAATGCACCGAACGCCCGATTGGTTAAATCAAGTCAAGGGGGCGTGGTTTTACAACGGCAAGCTGTTTTCTGATTGGCTCGGCGTGTTGCTAGGGTTTCTCATCAACTAGGAGCTACAAACCGGAAAACAGATACACTCCCCGTCCAGTTTAATAGGAACACCTGCTGATTGATGCATTTATCCAGTTATGGGGGCAGCACCATGCAATAAATCATGCGGGTACAGGTTTAAAAGTTCAGCAAACATTAAAAGAGGAAAAATATGATGCTAGATGGACTGCTTTAAGAATTTCAGAAACTGATGATTTCTAGGCTTTTGACACGCATCAGCCATTAAAGTTTTCCCAACAGTTTACAAAGTCACAGAGCTCAGACTTTTCCCAAAATCTGATTCTCAATGCGACAACCACAAATAACTGTCAGAGGTAACTCAATGTTAAAGCCATTGGACAACAGATCCCGAGCACCACCAAGCTACCAGTGTTGGGCGCACCGGCTTTAACCCTCAATTACTCAGTTGTAGAACAAGATACACTGCAAGCCGCTGTGGATAAAATCTAGTCTGCAAAACTCTGTAAACGTAAAACAGAATCTGGAGCTCGTGAAGTGTATCGTGCTGATGCCACCTGAATGGAATGACATGAAATAAAATGTAAGCACTCAGACTGAGAAACAGAGCTGTGATTTATTTATCCACCCTTTGCTCTAATCATAACTTAATTTCAGTCATTAATCTCCAGTTAACAGTTTGACCCTGAGCTGGGAACACTGCACACAAGGCAGAATACACCTTTGATGGTATGCCAGGTCATCTCATTACTGTGAGCTCAGGTTGAAACGGGACGTCAAATGCTAACCACAAACTATCCCTCTGCAATAAATACATGATGACTAATGTCTGTTTTTTCCTGGAAGGTCTAAAAACAAAATCTTTAGTGCCAAGTCTGCAAACTTAAACTTTCTTCCCTAATTATATAACATACACTGTATGTCATTTCCTTTCAAATGTCTGCAGTCATACTAAGACTCCGTCTGGTTCCAAATAACATTCTTGGCTACCATGAAAATGCTATGTAACTTGTATTAATGATCATTTAAAGGGTCCTGTCTCACTCCAGTAAAGTAGGTGATCATACTGCCTCAACTCAAAAAAATATTTAATGTTTATAATCTTTTTTTAAAAGCCTAAATCACTTCAAATGCCTGAATCAAAACTGTATTCAAGGATTTAAACTAAATTGATGAACAAAAAAAATCAAATCACAGAGATCCTACTAATGAATCTTTTTTCTTTATATTCCAAAATCCATTTAGTCCATTTAACTGAAAGAGCCTGCGTGTATGAATAGCCAGACTGAAACAGCTTTGTAGGAAAGCCTTACCAATGGCTACAAATAAATCCTATGGTATAGTGAGAACACACTGAAATATGCACATGATCATAAACTGATCATACTTTATCAAACTGTATTAATTATAATTTTCCAACTCTGATATCAGATTATAAATGCTTTCATAATCCTGAAACATTTACACACTTGAAGCACAGGGGTTCGATTTCAAATAAAGACAAACTAAATAGAAACGTAGTGCGCTTCATTTTTCATTTATGAGCAGCTTTCAGGACAGACATGATTTGCTGAATAGCACGCATGGAAAAGAAAACCAGTCCAACACAACAGGCTCTTAAAAAAATGACTCTGGTTTAGTTTTAACTGAAACAGCGCACAATCATGACACTTTAACAAATGCCAAACTATCATGAAAGACACCATAATTACAGGTGGAGCGTTTGGGATGTGTGGAGCTCACACGATTCAACTGTACAGTACAGTTGGTGTTTTTTTTTTTTTTTTTTTAAGCCAAAGGCATAAGCATAGGTCTAAAAAACACAAAACACTTGTTGCAAGTTTAGCTTGCTTATGATTGATCACATGTACTTGTGTTATGGGACCCCTGCTGAATTCAGCAGGATTCTGTTTATTTTCTTGTCCAAAATTAACAAAAGTCTCATATGTAATATTGGTCATTGGCAATATCAGCTTTGGCTAGATACAACTCCATGGTAACACACAAATCTGGTCGGGAACAAAAACCAAACTCTGATCTTTCATTCGTAAAAGTCTTCAACGTCCATTTTCAGGCTCTTAATTATGACAAGTGACTTCAGAGCCTTGTGAAATCGGCCTTTCAGCATGATTTGAGCACAAAAGACTTGCAAAGCGAACAATTTCTCCATCTTGGCGGAGGGGAAAAAAAAATCTACGAAGATCGACAAAGTTTTTTATATATGACCATTATCCTTCTATCTTCCAGGGCAAAGTAAAAGAAACAAACAAATAGAAAAACTGAGAACAAACCAGGTCACATGTATGGATTTTGGATTTTAAGCAGTTCAAATTTAATACTTTTTTGTTCCCCCCTTTCGCTACAGAAACCCAGGTAAAAAAAAAAAAAAAAAAAAAGTCATAAAACACAGCAGCAGCAGTTGCCAGTAAAAAAAAAAAAAAAAAGGAAATGCAAAAAGGACCCAGTGAGGTAAGGATGGGAGAGCGATCTGAAGGAGGGAGACTGATATAATTTCTTTATATGAGGAGTGAGTCCAGAGATGGGTCTTTGTTGGGCTGATCAGAGTTACATCATGGGGACGTGCTGTTGCTTTTTGCATTCAAAAGGGACAGAATAAACAAAATGAGGCAAAGTCTTATCCAATCAGAGCGCTCTAAGGCAGGAGCAGATTTGTTATTCATGAAGGGCGCAGTCCTTCATCTGATTGACAGTTAATTCCTCTTCGACTTCTGAAACTGCCTGTCTGTGTGTGTGTGTGTGTGTGTGTGTGTGTGTGTGTCTGTGTGTGTGTGTGTGTGTGTGGTTAATTAGGGTCCACACACTTGCTTGCTGCAAAAGAAAGATATTTCTTTCTGGATTTTTTTCCTATATCATTCTTTTTCATTTCGCTTCTCCCTTCAGTCTCAGACTACCTAGTAGTCATCCAAATCGAAAAACTCGTCGTCTTCTCCCTGGTATTCCATCCCCTGGAAATCCACTCTGTATCGCAGAATACCTGAGAGAGAAAGACACAAGAGACTCAGTGAGCAAAAGAAAACTTGCATTTGGTGGTCAAGCTTTTTAATTATTCAGGATTAATGAGAGGTTTAAAAGCATTTGGTTTGGTGTAGCTTCTCTGCTTCGGTTTTTCTGGAACCCCCAAGGAAGCTGCTCATCTCAGATATTTTTAAACCTTATGAAAGCCTTCTTAAATCTTATGAAAGGGTCTGAAAGAAGCACTGGATGATTTATCCAGTCAATGATCGCAGAAAAAAAATATTTTTAAAAATTAAATATAGTCTTCGATTTAAACAACCAAGATTTAACCAAAATACAGGGTATTTTAAACATGGAATATTGTGACAAGTATATGAACATTTATTATGCGAAATATTTCAAGCCTTTTTTGTTTTCAGTTTTAATTTCAGTGATTACAATGCACAGCTCATGAAAAAAATTAATAAAAATTTTCATACAGTATAAATATTGGGTTTCTCGCGGTCTAGTTCAGTACATGCATGGGGCTGTCTGCTGACCTTATAGTTCTCCAGGTGATCAACACCCTTCACGAGGAGGGTAAGCCACAAAAGGTATTGAAGCATATTCATGCAAAGTTGACTGGAAGGGAAAAGTGTGGTAGGAAAAGGTGCCAAAGCAACAGGAATGACCACAGCCTTAAGAAAATTGTCAAGCTAAACCGATTCAAGACCTCGGGAAAGCTTTACAAGGAGTGGCGTGAGGCTTGAGCCAGTGAAACAAAAGCCACCACTCACAGACGTCCTGAGGAAATGGGCTACAACCCATTTCTAATATCAATCCACTCCTAAACGAGAGACATCAGAAGTGTCTTCCCTGAGCTAGGGAGAAGAAAAAAGAAGGCCTCTTTTCAGACGAAAGTAAATTTTGCATTTCATTTTAAAATCAAGGTCCCAGAGTCTGGAGAAAGAGTGAAGAGGCACAGAACTCAAGTTGCTTAAAGTCCAGTGTAAAGTTTTCACAGCCAGCGATGATGTGGGGTACCATGTCGTCTGCTGGCGTTTTATCAAGTCCACAGTCTACCAACCGTCTACCAGAAAATTTTAGAGCATTTCCTGCTTTTGTCTACTGACAAGCTTTTTAAAGATGCCCACAGTGCCAAAACTACTAACTGGTTTGATAACCATGATATTACTGTGCTTGACTAGACAGCCACCTCACCTAAGAATCTAAAGACTATGGTCAAGAGGAAGATGAGAAACACTCGACGTACCACGAGCTCAAAGCTGCTATCAAAGCAAACTGGTCTTCATCCTCAGCAGTGGTACAGGCAGATCGCCTTTATGCCATGCCACACTGATGCAGTAACTTGTGCTAAAGGAGCCCTGAATAAGTACTATAGCAACAAATGAGCAACATCTTTCAGAATTTTGTTAATGTAAACTCTTTTTTTATTGATACTAGAAATATTAAAATATTTTGACGTACTGAATGATTTTCATGAGCCGTACACCACACATCAAAATTAGAAGAAAAAAAAAAATATTGTAGGGCTGCAACAACGAATCGATAAAAATCGATTACTTAAAGCGTTGGCAACGAATTTCATAATCGATTCTTGTGTCGCGCGACATCGAGACATTTGATTATTTAAAAAAAACTTTAGTTGAGCGTGGAGCGGAGTGAACACACTCGGTCTCGCGCACTGATGCTAGCAGAGTTCAGTGCCTCACAGACAGGGCGGAGCAAAAAAAAAAAAAATACGAGCGGCGGTAGAGGAAAGATACATAACGGACGCTGCTGGGTCTTAGTGCGCGTCACTTACTGGTATAGTCAACATCTGTGCACGCGTGTACTGTTTACTATAACACTGTGACCACGTGTGTGTGTAAAACATTTTATTTTGTGTC
>JAOTRS010000011.1:5266491-5280796 GCA_028565755.1 Dinotopterus cunningtoni | reverse complement strand
GCAACATGTTTGTGCACTTTCTAAAGATTTTAGTTCTGTTTTTGAATAAAGGGTTGGAAATTAATGCTTTTCTTGTTCTTTTTTTGGTTTTTATCCGATTAATCGAGAAAAAAATTAATCGGCAGATAAATCGATTATTAAAATAATCGTTAGTTGCAGCCTTAATATATTGAAATATTTCACTTTACATGTTATCAGATCAATCTAGTGTACAAGTTTCACTTTTCAAATATTCAAAAACTGAAATAGACCAAGTGAAAAGTCTTAACAATAAACAAGTAGAGATGTGCCATCTGCTGAATTTAAATATTTGTATATCCAACCTAACATTGGTTTACATTCAGTCGGAGAGAAGAGTATTTATTGCTTTAAAAAAGCATTTGCGAATGTTTTAAATGTCACTGCAAATGTAAGGCATAACGAATACCTGCACAGTGATTACACCATTTAAAAAGATCAACCAGGTATTTGTATAACTATGCACATCTCTACTCCTTACATATGGCTGTGCTTCTAACTAGAAATCTGCAATCTTTCAGAGCCTTCTGCTTTAACCTTTTGCAACACGTATTAAATGAAGAACTGTAAATATAATAGAAAAAATATATAGTAAAAAGCCTTAACACACAGGCCTGGGTACCCACCTCCAATTCCTCCAAATCCCTTCACAAACTGCGAACCCTCTTGACTTTTGTCTGTGACGATCTCCAGCGTGGCTCCAAACTTCTTATAGTTATTAGCAAACCACTCCAGCAGCGGCATGCACTCAATCAGCTCGTGCTCCTGTCCCGTCTAATGGATGGGCAAATGAACAAAGACACACAATATTTGATTTAGTATAATCACCATTTACACATTTAAAAGCACTATTTAGTTTCTCTCTTTAAATAAACAAATAAATAAACAAACAAACAAACACACCTCCTTGTCTGTGAAGTGGGATTTATCCTTCTCTTGCTCAGGTGTTAAATAAATGGTCTTCTCATCTGAAACCAGACAGGAGTGAAATTATCCGATCTGATTTGATGGTTTTACATATTTAAAGTGTGAACATTTGACATAAAACCCAACATTTGTACACGTCTGTTAAAACTAGAACAATTTGCATACTGGATCACGATTGAGCTTAACAGCTTTTAAGCATTTTCAGATCTCCTACATGCAACACCGATCTTTTGGAAGAACCATTAAATTTGCTTTAAAATGTACAAATGTGAACCTTACCAAAAAAAAAAAAAGTGACTCAAATACACCGCTCCCATTTAGCTTGCTCAGCTTAACTAAGTGTGAGCCTAGCAGCACAGACCTACAGTAAGTTATTCTGTCCTAATCTGAAAGGCCAGTGTCAGGAATGCAAGCAAAACACTACACACACCTGATCCTGCTCTAAAACAACTCGGTGTCCTGCCCTTGACTTCTTTCTACTCACTGCAAACATGTATCACATCTCAGTGTGTAGCCAAGCTTGTGTATACTCATGTAGCTTATGTATCTAACGAGTCTAAGTGTGTGTCCACTGACACCAGTGTTTGTGTACGCCTCTGCTCTTTTCTATTTGTTGTACTCACAGGATGATCATGGCGTAGTGGCGTGTATGTGTGTACCGTTTTCTGCTCCGTTGACCTCAGCCCCATGTACTCGTAGGATGTATCTCATGGTGTCCAGGTTCTCGTAAACAATAAGGATCTCCACCGCTCCCATCTCCAGGGCCTTGAGCGTATCCTCAACCCCGAAACAGTACTTCCCCGTGTCCTGGCTGATCTCATCAAAATAGCGACCTGAGGCACAAAAGGAGCCCTTAAAGATCATGCTTGCTATATTAATACAAACCAAAATCATACCATTTCCAAAAACATCACTCTGCATACCTATTAGCTTCTTCTCCTGGATGAATTTGACGTTGGAGAGGACCTCGGCCGACAGCTCGATGGCCTGATTGAAACCATTCTCTCCTCCGTACGAGATGTCCACCAGCTTCAGCACCTTTGCCTGTAACCTCTGCAATAAAACAAAGCACATAAATTAGCCACATTTCTTTACGTCACTACACAGACTAAACTTTGCATACACTCTAAGAACTAAGAGCAGCTACCAGCCACTTCCTAGCACAGCCAGAGCCTAATAATCATGTGTTTCATTGTGTCCAAGATTTATAGTTTAATAAAAAAAAAACAGGTTAACATTTCCAACTTAAATTTATTTCTATAAGATTTTCACTTTGGTCAATGGCTTCCCTCACACAATATCATCTGATAATCCACTGAGAGCTATCTCCACCTAAAAATATTTTTTTATGTCCATCCAGGTGTCTCATCCACTAGTCAGTATATTTTTCTCAAACATGGTCAAAAGCTTCAACTTTCATGCTAAAACCCTGGCCATCACCAGTGTGCTTGTCGACTTGCAAATGACTGACTAGCCAAGCTGCTGAAACTCGGCCTAATATTTGATGTCTTCACAACCTCCACTGTGAATTTCTCATTATCGGGACAGTCACACTGCTAGAACGGTGAGTCAAATACCAAATACAAAGCTCTTGCAAAAATTCTTCTTTCGGCTGTTCCCTTTCAGGGGTCGCCACAGCCAATCATCTGCCTCCATCTAACCCCATCCTCTTCTCTCAGACCAACTAACTTCATGTCCTCTCTCACTGCATCCATAAATCTCCTCTTTGGTCTTTCTCTAGACCTCCTGTCTGGCAGTTCCAACCTCAGCAACATCCTTCTACCGATAAATTCACCATCTCTCCTCTGAACATGTCCAAACCACCTCAATCTGGCCTCTTAGACTTTATCTCCAAAACATCTAACATGGGTCATCCCTCTGATGGACTTATTTTCATTCTTTGCGATTTATTGCAAATAGAGGTGCTAAACAGATTGTGCAGGAGTTTCAGCATTTGGATACGTGTACGGTTCAGGACGAAATGTACAAACTGAGATTAAAGCTGCATGGGAACAGGGACAGCTGTTATACTGTGGTTATCTCCGGGCATGTTAAGCACTACTTAAAAGAATTCCCACAGAACTGTGGATAGACACTGCGACAGTCTCGCGTAATGGGTAGCAAAGAAATGTAATCTAAAATGCAAACATTTGCTTTGACTTCAGATTTGTAAGCAAAGAATAAAGCTCTAGGAATCACATGTTTAGAGTAGTAAACCTGAGGAGATATGCTATCCCAGAACACCTGGCTGATCAAACGTGTCAAATACCACTACACTTGGACTTGTCAAAGCAAAGTGAGGAGAGGAAGAGAGTGTTATGGGAATATCGCTGATGAATTGCCAGAGAGATGAAGTAGTAAGAGGCATTAAAGAACAGCTGAGAGTCCAGCAAGATAAACAATATTGAGGCAATGTTTAAGAAGGTCAGCATGGATGACACTATATCACATGATACAAATGATTTATCGATCCAAGACTGAGTAAAGAATTACAGGACACATGTCTGGGATATTAAATCGGGAAGGGAATCTCTCTTCGTACTGTCTGATCACGTATGGGCAAGCAAACTAATTAGATCAAAGCTGCAACCTTCTCACAGGCTTCTGGATAAGTGAAATACGAGAGCGCAATAAAGAGACAGAAATGAAAAACAAAGCAATGACTGAGCATAACCTTTACGTTAAGCTAATCTGAAATAAAGACTAAATTCTGAGAATGTCAAGACTGTTACTATATTAGAGTTGTTAAAATGGCTTAATATAGTATATACACAAGCCAAGAAGAAGCATTGGCAATTCAGGCTGAAATCAAACAGAATTATTGTGATTACTGTGAAGTTCCAAAAAAAAAAAAAATTAAATAAAATAAGGGGTATCTGAAACTCTAAGGCCATATTAGAAGCTAAAATACTAGCTGAAGCTAAAGAAATCCATACTCAAATATTAGACAACACGTTTTATAATAAGACCAAACAAGAATCACCTGCACTTCTACTTTTAAATCCTTTAATTATTTAATCGACTTAAAGGACAGTCAGTCATGGCAATTAAAGCAATCATCCTGATTAAGCTAATCATGAGGTGTTCCGATTAAACAAAAACTGATGGTGCTACGATGAAATAATTGGTACACAAAAAGGATGCTATGTACTGAGCCTGAGAATTTGAATGGGTTTTTCAGTAATTACTGAAACCTGTAATATGGTACACAGTAAAAAAAAAAAAAAAAAAATCAGGCATTAATATAAAATCCAACAATGATCATTCAGTTTTCTGGTGTCAGAATTCCAGTATTTTGTGCTTATAAGAACTGAACCAAACACTGCGAGTAACTTAAAACTGTTTTGACTTGTACCGGATCAAACATGTCGGACTGGCTGAGTTCAGTCTTGAAGTCTGCAGAGCCAGCCAGCACCAAACCAGCTACGTTGACTTTGTCGTTGGACACGAAAAGCTGGACCGCTGTTTCTGCCACTTTACGCACGTAGTTATGTCTCTTCTCCATTCTCAATCGTGCAAAACGGAGCGCAGACTGTCCTCCACGACCTGAGAGAGACACAGAGAGAGAAAAATCAGCTTTCTCCTCCAACAGCACAAGGTTTTACTGATTAAGTATTCAAGTTCCAACACAGTAGATGAAAGTGACACTGTAGTAAGAGGACACCGCTATCGAGATAATTACCATTTAGAGCTACTTGATAGGGACGTGTGTGTCTGTGCGTGTGTCTTTATTAGTACACGAGTGTGTTGCGTACCGTGTTTTTTGGGTAGGTCCACTGTGAATTTGTGCAGCACTTCTCTGGTGTTGCCCTGTAAGGTCCCGAATAGCGCGCCACTACCATCGATGACGATGAAGCCAAACTTGCTGTCATCGGACAACAACGCCGTGAGCGCCTAGAAAAGGAAGGAAAATAATACTGAAATGACAGGAAACAAAGTGTCAAACTCAAACATTGTGTGTATAGTGCCAAAACACAACGGTCACGGATAAGGGCATTGGAATAACCCCGCACACAGATGGTGTACTATAATACAAGCCTAACAGTCTTACGTATGCTGGTATAATGGAGCTGTGAAAAAAAATAAGGTCGTTTTCACATTAGGGTCGCTGGATTGTTTCCGGGAACACTTGAGGCCTAGAGGCCTGGTACATTTTGATCCGTGAGAATACACTCGTTCCAGGCTTGATAACCGTCCCCAAAACTGTTTGAAGAGGTGGTCTCGAGAACGATACAGGCACAGATCAAATCAGATATGGAAGCCAGACATGGAAGCAGAAAGCTGTTTAGACGCGATGTCATCAGTGCCATCGGCCTCCTCCGAAATCTGCACACACCAATCTCATCATCTGACCTACACACGCATAGCTGATAAAAGTAGGAAGGGCGCATAAGGGCGTTGCTCGAAATTTTTTCTTACCCGGAAATATCAATTCATTATGTATAGCACAAACGTCAACCTCCTCGTCTCTTCTCCCCTTTTGCACACTACCACTTGCTGTTTCGGAGAGTATAAATATGCAAATGCAAATGTAAGTAGAACAACAAAAAAAAAATAATGCTAACGCTGTCCAGGGAGAAAGGGTCAAGGCGAAGCAATCGTTCTTGGGTATGGTACAAATCAATCATGCCTAATGTGAAAATGCCCTAAAAGACTTACTGCATGTTTACACTAGCAAGCCACCACATGACCATATCTTTGCATATGTAAATTAAATGCAATTTATAATTGATACTTACTCAGCTCTATAGCATAAAGCTTAAAAATTGATAGAGGAACGAATCCAAATGCCTGATTCTAACAATTCATTGGACTTAGACTGGAACCTTGTGGCAAGTTGTCTGATGTTTCTAGATAGTTCCCATCTACTCTGGTTTAACAGTCAAATTTATTCAGAATGATTTTTTCTACAGCAGGCAAATCATTTTGAGCAGGAAAAGAAAAAGAATGTAGAGATAATATATGCAAACATTACGACAATACGCAGCAATTTTTTTAATAGGCGGAAAAAAGGAAAAAGTCTTTCATGTAGGCAAACGTTATGAAAATACAAACTGTGATTCTTTTTCTTCCACAGAAAGATTGAATTTTAACCTTGTTTATTTTTCCTCGGATGGGAAAATTTGCATTAAACTAAACCAAATTAAATGATCTACTCAGTTGGTTTCCAACACGGACGAGCTGTGTGAACTCGCACAATAGCCGTTGGAGTGAAGAGGGTGAACACCAGTCCAACTGTTTATAAACAGATAAAGTAGATAACTGCAAGGGGAGCGGTGAGATAATAGTGTACCAGCCTTTGTGGGAGGAAACATTGCAGAGTTTAGCTTTTTCTTAAGGTGGGTGGGGAAAAAAAATGTATGGTTTAGATGTCAGTAGTGTGTTTGAAATCATGGCCATACTGTCTGACACTAACATTAGAAACCGCTTAACTCAGATTACCTTCCATTGTGAAGCACTGATAGGTTTCAATTTGCCTATACTGCTTTATTTTATTATTCACTTAGATATTGACGTCTACTTTTATGAGCTAATACTTTGTGGTAACTTTATTGCCGAAATTATATTCCATCAAGAGCAACGATGTGTTACACGAAACATGTAGCAGGCAGGATTTCCGAAAGACAGTATATCTACACCTACCATCATTTGCTTATCACATTAATGTAAATTACATAACTGCTTGAGTTTGCCTGAATGAGCGCTATTCATTAAAAACAAAGCATGCACATGTTTTCAAAAGCATATACAGTTTCACACAATTATCTCACTTACATACACAAAAGCTGTGCTATTAAGCAGAAACTCACTTGTTTAGTACTTACCTCAGTGTGAAATTTATTGTCACAGAGATAAAGCGAGGTATTGATAGGTTTGAAAGGCTCAAAGTCAATGTTGACTTTCTTCTCTTTGCCTTCTTCAGTCACAATGGTGCCACAGTAGACTACCAGACCATTTGGGGGCACTGCAAAAAGTATTTATATTTTAGAAATCATGTATGCCAACATGAAAAGCACATAAACCCTGCAGACAGAAATGCACTGAACTGTGTACAAGATGGGTATTTCCTCCTGAATGTTACGACAAGAGTATATGAAACACCATCAAGCAAAAGGTTGGCTTAACTGGCTTCAGCATTTTTACTGGTCAATGAGCTAATCATTCAATGGAAGTCACAAGTTATAATGAAATTTCTGAACAAAAGGGATGTAGAATCGCTGGGAGATGAAGTCACTGCACAGTTGAATAAAATATTGCAAACTTATTTCTCTCATGTCTGCGCAGAAGAGTTTATTAAAAGACACAGTAGTGAATGAAGTATCTAAAGCTATTTGTCTGTGTTAATTATCGCATGTCCTAAACAACCTCAAGCTAAATTTAAACACTGATGGCTAAATAAGAGCCACTAACTAAATGCATGATAAATTAATCAACCATCAAAACAGTCATTAATCACAGCCCTATTACATTTAATGTATACATTGTACTAGGAATGTTAACATGACTTTTGATTATGCAGAATAAAAGAACACAGTTATGAGAGTAATAACTCACTTCATTTCTCTATATAATCCCCTGCTACACTAATGTACTTATCCCAGTGTTTTAATAGTGCTTGGATACAATCAAGGTAGAAAGTTCTCTTAGTATGATCAGACTGCCTGGCCTCGCATTTCAAAACGTTTCTTCAATTTACTGCAGATTATCAGTCTTCTGTGCCGGTCGAGGGCAGAGAGCTCCCTCTGTACCCATTATGCACTCTAACACCTTTTCACCATTCGAATGTTTTACTTCGGCTAGGAGTCTCATCACTGTACTGTGCCTGAAGTCTTCTGTAAATGTCAGCCTTATTCTTTTGCTCCTGAGACGACAAGTACCGGTTTGACTTGAATGCCCCTGTAATTACTTCTTTAACTGCGTTTCTATATACCACTGCTCCAAAAACAGTACCTCAACCTGTCCAGCTCCTTCGGCATTTAGACAGGAAAGTAAAGCTGTTCATAAAATAAATACACACACCTTTGTTGTAGAGTTTGAGTCTCTGCTGTACAGAGGTGATGGCTCCCAGCACAGAAAGTCTGTTGACTCTGCTCTTGATGTTGGACGCTGTACCAAACTCGTCAGCCAGCATCTTGGCCACTCTGGAAATCTGATCTTTAGGAGGAATGATCAACGAAATCATACTGGTCCCATTACTGAGAGAGAAAAAGAGAGACTCGGTCAGCATGCTTAACACAAACACCCTAAGCCAGTAATGCCTTATAATCCATGAAATAGTGTTCTGCTCTCAGGTGTTATTTTACTATTTTGCCCTTCTCACATCTCTGCACTTCATGTTAATCTTTCTACCATGTGTAAAAAAGTTTTGATCGTACCTAAAACCATTTTTACTGTAAGTAAAAAAATGTTTTTTTGTATAATTTGGCTCTACTGCTTTGATGGCACAGTGCTACTTATAAAGTATGCTGTAATGTGAAAGTATACGTATGTATCAACCATTTTTCCATTCAAGAGTAAAGAAATTTTATAACTTTTTCCAGACCTGGTTTAAACTAATGGCTGAGAATGAAAGTGACCATTGATTTCTTGTCTCCAGAGAACATGCAAAACAACCTTGAACTGTTTGATGCAGGTTGGAGACAGTGTAGCCATAACAAGAAACAGACCACCTCTTTACAAGAAACCTAAACACAAACATTACCACTAACCGCAATAATTCGGTTAAAAGTTTTTTAGCAAGAAACGGACGGTTTACAATGTAGCATCTCACAGGTGAGGCACGTTATGATGCTTAGCGATCAGGTGGCAGATACACACAAGCAACAAACACAACACGTGTTTGAGTTGAGTCTGATAGCGCAGCTATTTCAGGGAAGTGAGATGACTCCAAGCTCTGTACAATAGCACTAAACTGTGGGACAGCTAACAAAAACCTCTTATGAAAGGAAAAAACAATAGCCCACACTATTTATGATGTGTGTAAACTCACATCCCCACTTGCTCCTTATTTGCTTTTAGAGTTTTAATAAGCCGAGTAAAACAAAAAGATATTTTACACTGCATGTGTGCTGGCTAATCTCAAATGACAAGGCGTTTCCTCTTTCAATATTGGGAAGGTTTATTATGAAAAGTGTTACGTTTTCTATTTATACTTAACATTTTATTTTCCTAAAAACTGCATTACAAAAGGCAAAAACAATTGGAACAATCAGAAATTCTCAAAAGGACTGGAGTTTAAGTAAATGAAAAATCCAACTCAAGCATGAGCAAAAACAAAAAGTTTGTTTTTTTAAATTTCACAAAATGTGAATCTCTCAAACAATGTATAACATCCCTAAACATAACCTCTATTGGCTGCATTATTGTGCTATAATGCTTGTATATTCAATACATTCTTTAAGTCCTGCGAGATATAATGTTCCAAGACTCCACAAGACTTCTCAACCGCAAAAAATAAAAAGATGCTCGTGCAAAGGAGACCACCCCCAAACAATATATATTGTGACATTTCATTTTTATATATTTTTCTCCACCTGAGAGTCATTACATTTGAAAAGCATCATCACATAAAACAAGCCAATAAAACCAAAAATTCTACATTGATTTTTTATATACATCTGAAAACGAAACACAACAGACATGAATGGCCAAGGAAGCATTCTCTGAATGGCACACAATATTTACCTAGTTTAAAGAAGAAAGAAAAAAAAAAAAAAGTCCATCGAAATTATTTGCATAATGCACTACATGATAGATGTTATGATGAACGCTTAACAATATAAGCAAACAGACTGCACAAAAAGTGATGCAATAAACCTACACACTACACAAAAGAACCAAGTGATTGTACATGATGATTTGGAAAATCCACCTGTGGATCAAAGATCATATTCTCACACACCGTCGATAATTCATCTTAATGACGCATGGCTGGCTCGTTAACCTCAGAAGGAGCACTGATCAGATCGACAAGTGTGTGGTCGGTTAGGAACACATGTGAATCCTTTCCTGTCCAATACTTTTCTCTGTATGATAGACCAGGTGCTTTTTCTGGAAGGACTTCAAAAACACACTATCCAATGTTTCATATAGTCAAAGGACAAACCCACCCAACACACACACACTGTCCTTGAATGAAGGTCTGAAGTGTGTGTCCTTAGCTCATAACTACCTGGCAAAAGGAAGCAGAGTGAAGAGCAGTGAAGCGTGCTGCTTTCCCACATGGCTTATTTAAACACAGACTGTCCGGTGCCACTATTGTCCCACCACCACACATGTACACACTTTACCCAAACACACACACACACAAAGCAGGCACCGGACAAATAAGAGTGACATTAAGAGTCACGTGAACAAATGAGAGCTCGCGCTTTACATTGAGTCAGTTTTTGGGCGCGTGGGCCGGTTTTAGGGGAACGCTGAGCGCGTGTACCGGCTACAACCAGTTTGTAAGCTTTGTCTACTCAAGAGGAATTCAAAACAAAGCGCAAACTCGTGACCGAAAACACCAAGTCTGTAATGCAAGTTAGCTAAACCAAGCCACACACACACTCGAACTGTGCTGGAATTCTCATTAAATTAAAGTAGACTAAATTCAGTTAGATAAATTCGTTTTGGCGTGTAGTACAACTTTCAGTCAGGCGTACAACCGGGTAGTCCACTGAGTTACCCCCAGCAACACCCAACATCCCACATCTACCCCGTGAGCATAATACATTTCCGACACGCTCCTCATTTGCCGGTTCCTGGAACGTTACCGCTAAACGCTACTCCCCTCCCAAGGCCCGGCTAATCTGCTAACACTTAGCAGGCTAGTTAGCAAAAGCCGGCTAAACATCCAGCAGTATACGCTAGCACCGAGAAAAGTCCTACGAATCAATGGAAACACCCAGGTTCACACAGGAATGTCTGGACATACCCTCTAGCAGCCTCCAAACTCTTTATGAGCTTCTTAATTTTCCAGATTTCCACGTTTCTGTCGGCTGCGCTCGGGTCGTCCGCCATCTTTCCTGCTCTCTAATCACTTCAGCACCTGGGAGAAGGAAAAAAGCAAGAAAGAAGGGGAAGAAAAGACTGTGTTAAACCTCTTATTTTATATTATTACACACACACTTGTGTATTTAAATCTACAATTTCCTGATCAGTTTAAAATGCTTTAGGGAAACATATGCTGCTGTGCTTTAGGCGCTCTGCGTTACCGCTAGTTCTCCGACTCTCACCTGACGCAGCCAGTAGCACCAGGCTACAACAAAAAAATCTTTTTTTCCTCTTTGTTTAAGCTCCATGTCCAGAAATCACAAATAAATCCCTGAACACGTTTTTAAGCCTTGTTTAGTGTGAAAGTGCGCGGTAAACCTAGGCCTCCGTTTCTTCCCACCCAAAATCTGGTTGCCCTTAGAAACGCGGAACCATTCAGTATTTATTTTAAACGCTAAATTCTTCACATCTCTTTAACCAACCCCCTGTACCTGAATCAGTGTCCGCCGCCTCCTCGCGCTCTCTATCTTGGGCTTTTCTCCGGTCTATCGGGTGTTGTTGGTCGGCTGTGTGACGTCGGCTTTTCCCCGCCGGTTCCGTCTCTCTCCTCACCGACGGCGCGTGGTGCAAAAGGCGACTCACATGTGGGAGGAGGAGTTTACACTCGACTCGCTTCCACTTCCTGGTTACGCGCGTAGAAACCATGGGTGAACGTCAAACGTTTCTGTTCTCCCTACATAGGCGCCCTACTTAGATAATAGGTTTCATGCTTTATCTAGGGCACTAAGTGTTTAATAGAGAATTTATTTGTAGCGACCCCTTTACTGGACTCTGTGAGTTAGCAAAATAGGATTGGTTTGAAAGCGTGTTTGTTAAAGAGATAGCGAAAGTACAATAACTGGGAAATGTAGTCGACTTATTTTAAATGTGCAGAGGGGTCCAAAAATGTATACACATTTCAACGTGAAAAATATATCTGCCTCTCTTTTGACGGTAACATGATTAATGACGTCTTTAGAAGTAACATAATACTACATATTGCTGCCATAATTCAATTCGAGTTTTTAAAAAAGTATAGATAACAACTGTTGAAGTGTGTGTGCATTTTTATAGGCCCCTCTGTATATTATTAGTATTACCTCCAGGGTTGAGGGTTTGAATCTCACCTCGGGTCTGTGTGCGTGGATTTTGCATGTTCACCCTGTGCTTGGTGGGTTTCCTCCGGGTACTCCAGTTTCCTCCCACAGTCCAAAGAAATGCAAATTAGACTAATTGGCGTTCCCAAATTTCCAATAGTGTGTGAATGCGTGTGTGAGGGTTTGTGTGTGTGTGTGTGTGTGTGTGTGTGGGCCCTGCGATGGATTGGCACCCTGTCCAGAGTGTACCTCGCCTTGTGCACTAAGTCTCTCCTCGAGCCTATATACAGGATTAAGCTGTATGGGTCATGAGTGATGAGTGAGTGAGAGGGGCCCAAAACGTATACACACTTCAACATGAAAAATAGATTAATAAAATTTATATTACTACATTTATATAAACATCCATGAGCAGCTGTAAGTCATGTTTGAATTATGTAATCTCATTAAGTACTCAAAGTGGTCATAACACTTTTGACACTTTTGATTTCGGTGAACTACTGTATGAACAATATTGTCATTGCTCTGCATGACACTTGAATTTCTTCCCGTGGTATGGGCAGTGTAGGTGATTTTCTACAGTACACCTCGTCCTTTAGTGTTCCCCACAGATAGAAATTGAGAGGTGTTAATTTATACAAATTTTCAAATTTACAATACCACTTCAAAAATGATCTTGTGTTGCTCAAAAGTAATGCGTGCCTTTGCCATTTTCTTTGGCTCTCTTTGATGGTCACATGATAGCATCAATGATGGCGTGACTACTGACATTTTTAGAAGAAACATAATACTACACATTGCTGGCATAATTCAATTCGAGTTTTTAAAAAGGCCATAGATAACAACTGTTAAAGTGTGTAATTACTATTACCTCTAGGGTCAAGGGTTTAATTCATGCCCTGTAAGCTGTCCAGGGTGCCCTAAGTCTCCTGGCCTCTTCAGCGATGAAAAGATGAAAGAATGAACGATTTAATGATTATTATTATTATTGTACACTGCAATCCAAAAGTATACTCTTAAATTAATTATTATATTTGCTCTTATGATATCCTTCAATCTTCTTGGAAGGTTTTTTTACTAGATTTAGGTGCAGTCCTTTGAGGATTTTTTATTTATTCAGCCGCAAGAGCATTGGAGCATTAGTGATATGTACTGTGTGTCTGGGGTGCGGTTAGTACTAAAGTTTTTCCCAAAGCTTATATGTAAGGTTGATGTTAAGGTCTGTGCAGGCCACACAAGTTTTTCAAGTTTTTTTGCACAGGAGTATTGTCAAGCTGGAACAGGTTTGGTCCTCCTAGTTCCCTTTGAATAAAAACTGTAATTCTACCTCATGCAAAGATACCACTTACAGCTGTGTGCTTTCAACTTTGTGGCCCCAGTTTGGGGAAGGCCTACATATGGATTTGATGAACAAGTTTTGACAAACGTTTAACCAAAGGGTTAAAGTAAGAAAAGAATAAAAAAAAAAAAGCAATTCCTGAATCTGTCCATTTCTGTTCTCAGTGGTTAAGTCACTTTTACAAGAATTACTTGTCATATTGTGTGAGATGATACCAAATAATTTAACATAACGTTCTCCATGACATATTATTTGACCGAGGATTAAGATCTTCTAATAATAGTTTTATGATTAAATACAATTTTTAAGCAGTGTTTATAACATCAATCATGATGTGGTCTTATACACAAAATAGGATTGTTTAAATAGAAACATTCTTCAGTCCAGCCTTTAGGTATTAAGGATTTTTTTGTTCATTACACTGCAAAGAATGATATGTTTACAAATGAAATATTCTTGAATCTAGCCCAACCTAAATATGATTTCTTAAAATACCTTTTCAACAAACCAAATAGTATAAGATTATTAGGCTTAGTTCTAGTCAAATGTTACTAAACTTCCAAGGAAAAATGTCTTTTTGCTTTTTTCAAGAAATAAATTCTTAAAAACTAGCAAAATTTCCTGCCCATAAAATGCTTATGCTTGCAATTTTCTTATATTTGGCTTGTTTTAATTTTATTTTAAGAATGTGTAGATAAATGTAACTATATTCAAGATATTTTCACTTGCTAAGATATAATTATTTGCAGTGTAGCATCTTTCATTTACTTGCCTGCAATATAAATGCCATCTTAAAAAAATACCAAGATGAAGAAAAACATTTGGGGCATTATTAAAAAAATGTAATGCCCTACTTCTTTGATGGTCGTTTTTTTGCTTTTTTTTTTACACTACTTCCTTAAGATAA
>JAOTRS010000011.1:5236753-5250940 GCA_028565755.1 Dinotopterus cunningtoni | reverse complement strand
TTCAGATCTTTGAGTTCATCTCATTAAAAATGGGAGCAAAAACAAAAGCGTTGCGTTTATATTTTTGTTCAGTATATATATATATATATATATATATATATATATGGACCGTGCTTAGTGCACTGGTACGCAGTCATGTTGGAAGTGGTGTGGGGTTGTGTTTCAGGACTGGGCTCAGCCTCTTACTTCCAGTGAAAGGAACTTAATGCTTCAGCATACCAACTTTTGGATTTTGAACAATTTCATGCTCCCAACTTTGTGGGAACAGGTTTGGGATAGCCCCTTCCTGTTGCAACATGACAAGCAAGGTCCATAAAGACATGGATGAGAGAGTTTGGTGTGGAAGAACTTGACTGGCCTGCACCTCAATAGAATAGATAGAACACCTTTGAGATGAATTTTCTTCAACAGCAAAACTCATGACCCTAAATGGTTAATAACTTGATGTTATGACAGCTTATCATAAACCATTTTATACCTGGAAGTAAGAATGCTACTTTTGCATATTGGAGTTCTTTTAAAATGTGTTGCACTGTAAACCATGATGTTAGCTCATTTTGCCACTTTCTATGAATTTTATGGTGCCAGGAAAATGTACAAAATACATCAACTCAGCATGCAAGATGGATGACTCTGAAAACACTGTCAGTATAACACATAGCTTTGATCAGGAAGAAAAAGAGATTTTGTAGCATGCATTTATAACTCAATAGTTTGGGATATACACAGTATATGTATTTAGTTTATCTTAAATCTTAATGACAGATATTAATGTCAGGATTTTCGAATCTGTATTGCCATGCATATATTTTTGCCTCAAATATTGAGTTATTTTTGTCTGTTTACCCACAGATGCACCGTGCTGAGCTGCAGTCTTGTGCTTTGTTTGTTAGAACCGTGCATCCCAACCCCCGACTTCACTAATTGGATTTTCCCACTTTATTATGGAGGAAAGCTTATTAGCGTAAACCAGGTTGTGTTCTGTTACACATACCTGCACTGCGCTGTGTGATGGAACAAGTGCAGAACATCCAGTACAACAAACAGCAGGGGCAGGAATCATACAACATGCAGTATAATCTTACCGTCTATCTTGATATTGCTTGGTGGAAAGAAATGCAAGCCTTAGCCATATAAATGACCATTTCATCTTTTTTTAACGACCTGAAAAATGTCTCTACATTCAGTCAAAGCTAGCAAAGCTGCTCAGCCCTGCCCATTTTCCTTTCAAATGCACCTCAAAAGGAAATTTCAGAGAAATCATTTGCAGTTGTAATTCACCTTGCCAGCTTTAGAGGGCAAACCTCTCTGTTAAAATATCGATTAATTATTGGATTTGCAAGTCAATACATTCCTGTAGTGCTCATGCATGCAGTTTGTTATCACCACGTGTATTGTACAAAATATTTTAGTATTCCACACACACCCATGTTGAGCAAAAACAGTAACAAGATAAAAAAAACGTATTTCTTAAATATGCATGTAGTATACAGTACATGCAGTTGAGCTGCATGCTTTTGTTGTAAAATGGCCTTTATTGAAAAGTGATTAATAAAATTAAGTAGAAAACATTAATGAGCTTGTGTAATTGTAGACATGATGTTAATTACAAGTTTCATTAAAGGATCAGTCATCAGTAATAGGTCTGTCTTCCTCTTTCTCTCATATGTGCAATATTCATAGACATGGTCTTCACCATTTCTGTATCCAGCAAAGTGGCCAGAAATGCCAGAAGTTATCATATGATTGGATGAATTAAAAATCTAGTATTATATTATACAACAGTTAGTTTCGACTGATCAATCTGTTTAGACGAGAGACATTCCAAGAGTGGTGATAATAGATGGTAACAGCACTGGGATGTTGTAAGGTTTTATAATATAATGAGGACCCCTCTCATTGTGCTTCCTGAGTCCTTATGAGATAACACTTGCCATAGCCCGTATCCAGATGAATATATATCCAGACAGCTCGTGTCTTTTGTAACCCTTTTGTTTAACCAGAAAATGCAAATGTATTTCCTCTCGTCTGTCTGTCTCCGGGTCTCTCTATGACTTACATGCTAATGACTGGTTCTTTTGAAGTACAGGATGTACGTGACACAGGGCACCTGGCCAAAGCATAAATATACTCTCTCTGCTGATAATAAGCAGAAATCTTCAGACATCATGCGTACGTGTGCGTTTTCCGTCTCTCCTGGTTGTTTGGACTTAGTAAGTGTATAGAGGTGCTGCAGACACAACAAGCAATAATTCTTCTTCTTTTAATTCATCTTAAAACTTAATTCAGACAAAATCTGACAGACGTTTACCAGCATGTATCCCTCCGTATCCCAAGTGTTCAACAATCATTAATTACTATAATTGTCAGTCACATACTGAGGTACAGTCTGCCATACTGAGGAGAGAGCAGCTACCTGCCAAAACTCACACTCAAAACCAGATACAGAAGCACTTTCAGCAAGTAAACATGTCTGATAATGGTATGTCATCATTAACAACACTTTGACTCCTTAATAATTGCTTCTTTTAATTATTTTAATTATGGCAACAAAGCTAACTAGCATTTAACACAAGGCTGAATCCCAAATTGTATTTAAACCCCTGATCAAGGGGCCTACTTTGTGTCTCACAAATGATTGTACACTGTAGTCTAGTAGCTTTCCATTAAACACTGTTTGGGATTTAACCATGAATCCCGGAAGTTAACAGAGCTGATATTTTGAACAGGAATAAGTGGAAATATAAAGAGAAACTTACAAGATTTACAGGACTGTTTAAAGCCTCCATGGTTTATTTTGACTACATACTACTGGTAAGAATTTAAGTCTACTTTTACACCCCTGTTAATTACACTCCCTGCTTGTTGTTAACTGTCAGTCGCCAGCTCCACCATTTGCTTAAAGATATGTGTTGGCGGAGCAAAATACCTGTTGTGCTAAATATCAGCACGACTGTGATGCCGTGATATTCATCACAACAGCACTCCCTTGTGTGTGATATTGCTTAATTGTCCTATTGTCATGCATTTGTATGCAGTTTGTTTAGATAAAAAAAATTCCAGTCTATAATGCAGACCTGTGATGGATGACCCTGACCCTGTCTGTCTGCTACATAAATATCAATGTATAGTGTGTGTGTATACATGTGCATTATGGCGCAGAGTGTAGAGATAAATGAGCATGCATCTCATTAAAAAGCTCATTTCTGAGTCCCAACACAATTATGCACATATGGTGCTACTTCTGCCAGACACTATAGTGATATTCATGTAGCAGTCAGGTAGGGTCAGTCCCATCCATTATTCATTTCAACTCGTTTACAGCTTACAGTGATGGATAAGCCTTTTGTTTTAGCAGAAATTTTATAAAAAAAATATAAGGACAAAGGCAAATACAGAACATAAACACCTGTCAAAAGACACAACTAATTCCTCTTGATGCTACATGCCAATGCATTTCTGGAATAGAATTTGTTTTGTTAGACATTCAGGTAATTTGGGTAAATGCATGATATACATCTATCTGAGTCATATTTATTAGTAAGTTTAGCACCTTTAATTTAACTTACATTTTTATTTACTTCCTTCCCTTTTTCCTTACTGTTCACATCCTTCAGATCCTACTTCTATAGTTAGCATTTGGGTGAAAAGGAAGATTTGTCTTGAAGTCAAGTGACAATAGTGCATTCACAAACCAGTCCCAAAAATGGGTCATGGTTTTTCAGGCTGTGCTGAAAGTCAAGGAAATGCTGTTTTAGCACTGCATCTATGCAAGCGTATGTTTCAATAAGCACTGACTTGAAAAAATGTTTAGAGCAAACTAGGTTAAAAATATATCATTTCCTCAGAAGATTTTGTTTTTATAATGTTTGCATTGTGTTGTCAGAGAAAGAAAAATCACCTTTTATCAACATGAATCCAATGGAAATGGACAAGAAGAATGGGAATGGGTGTTTTGGTGGGTGTTTTCAATCCATTTTCTGAAGCATTGAGGTCATACAGTACTATACACTAGTCCTGAGCCACCCCTTATTTCTTCATGTTGCTTACAAACAGCCAGACTTCAGACTCCTTTTGTATTTTTTTGTATGTAGTCTTGGGAAATGGTTCATTTTTAGCAAGTTTTTGTCTCTCATTTTCAGTCTCGTTTCAAAGAAATATTTAAGTTTTTGTTTGTTAAGCCACACAGTAAACTATGAATCTTTCAAGCATACAAAATATCTAACTTAAGGCATGAACCTGTGAGAAGCAGTTGCATATGATGACATATGTTCAGGCCGGTGATTAGTATACTGTTGATTCTGAATGCTGAGTGGTTGGAACAGACGAGAGGGGAAATGAGGCTGCTGCTGAGGTTATTATATAAATGACCACTTTACAAATTGTATTTTTTCAACAATTTTGTATTCAGTCACAGTAAAACATTTTTCCCCATTTCTGTAATATAAATAATTTAATATACTGAAAAACTGAAGAGTGGCTCAAGCATTTAGCAAATTATTGTATGTGTTTAATAGAGCATTGGTGGCTCAGTAGTATGTTTCTCGCCTGCCATTTGGAAGGCCCAGGTTCAGTTCCCACCCAGTGCCCAAATCCCAGCTGCTGGATGTACTGTAGTGCCAGTCCCAAGCCCAGATAAAAAGGGAGGGTTATGTCAGGAAATAAAACCTGTGCCAGGCTGTATGTGGATCGGTTGGTATGCGATGACAACCCCTCGACTGGAGCAGCTGAAAGACCAAGACCAACAAAAACATTTGTATGTGTTTAATATTCCTGTGCTCTATCATGCTAAACTAGATTCGTTTAACACTATAGCACAATAGCGCTAAGGGGTAATCATACTAGTAGTTGGTTAGCTACTACATACAGAATTATTTGTTGCTTTATATTAAAATTATAGCATTATCTTTAGTCTATGTAATACTACTATGTATTTTTTTTTTTTACTATTTAGAAGAATAAATAAGATATATTTGTCAAACATATCTTTGAAATTGTGTGAATTCCGTTAGTCGATATCTTCACCTCGAAATGCAGGCCAACATCACAGCAATCTAATAACTGTGCTCGCTGTAAAGCAGGCTGTCTGTTCCATCATGCTTGCCGGAGGCACAAGGGCGATGTGTTCGCTGATAGAGGCGTCGGTCTGCAGAGAAGTGCTCCTGGGCTGATTTCCTCCTGTGCCGTCCAGCCGCACACAATTCCAGAGTTTCATCAACACGCGCTCGGCATCCGAGTGCAATTTTCTTCTCACTCCGAAGCGGAAGGGGTGAGTGAATTAGAAATGAAATATGAAGAGTTTACGGTCTGGATAATCAGCTTTCAGAAACTCACCTCTTCTCCATGACTCTGACAGACTTTTAGACGTGAGGAGATTTCTCGCCTGTCCAGTGTCTAGTCATCTCACCCATATGCTAACGCTTTATTGATGTTCATTCTTGGAAAAATCGGTTTTTAATCTTCTGCAGAGAGCTTGCTGACGCAGAGAGGGAGAGAGAGAATGAGATGGTAAGAGAACGGGATCATTCTGTAGGAGCAGAGCTTCATCAGTAATAAGTGGTGTGTGAAACGAGTTGTCATCCAGGCAGCTTTTATCAAGCAGCTTACAGTGAGAGAGAGAGAGAGAGAGAGAGAGAGATGGTCAGAGACTTCAGAGGAGACAGAAAGATGGGAAAAGAAAATGGGGATGAAAAGAAAAAGTGAAGGAAACAAATATATGGATGAGTAATAGATGTTCAGCGAACTGCATCCTTGAATGATGTGTGTGTGTGTGTGTGTGTGTGTGTGCAGTGTCTGCCTTCATTAAAGGTGTATTTCAATACATCTCTGCTGTGTATTTGGCTAAGTGGTTGCTGGAGGACAACCTGACCATCATCCAAGCAACCAGATGCAGATTTATTATCAAGATGAAAGTCACACATTTATCCATCTTGATAATGACTATGACAGGTTGTAGACTGGCAATTTTTTTCTTGCTTTGTGATTTAAACCTTTTTATGATTAAACCTGATTTATGCAGTTTACACTTTTAAGAAAGAACCTTGACATTTAAACTGCTTTAAAAAAAAAACAGACCAGACCAGTCTATATTGTCATCTTCATTACAGTACACAGCTCTATGATGACAGATTTAGACATCCCACCTGAATGCAAGCATTTATTTTTCTTTATTGTCTGATCAATAGGAAAAAAAAAACACTTTAATTACATCCATTGAATAGACAAGATGATTAATTGCAAGGATGAATTGAATCCCTATTATGGCATATTATAAGGCATAATATATATATATATAGTATATGCTGGGGTTAATGATAGTTCAGTTCATTTGTGCTCACAGGAGGCAGGAGAAGTGGAATAAATATTGAATTCCCATAACACAACATGCTTTATTCCTTTAATCAAGGGAGATTTACAAATCCCAATGGACTGGCTTCTAAATGAATGAATGGCTTATAGATAGTTGTAATGTTTTACAATGCTCTTTTTATGTCTAACTTAAATAAATCTACACTGCTAACAACAAATCCAAATAGCATACAATTATCAACCGGTATATTACAGAGAAAAGCGGTGTCAGAACTTGCAGCTTTGTTCAGTTTAATTCAGATTAGAATTTTGATTAATTAGTGAACCATGGTTTTAATAAACCTAATTACACAACACTGGTATATTGACTGTACACTGGTAAATAGAGACTTATGATAAAAAACAGACATGTTAAAGTTAGTCAATCTAAAAGTAAAAAATAAAAATAAATAAAAGGTATTATGTAGGAAATAAAACAATTTCAAGCAAGTGAAACATCTTAGTACAGTACAGCAAGTTAGTACAGGGTTGGACCTTAAGGATCAGATTTTAGTGTTGATCTTGATTAATTTAAACTTGGTGAGAGTTTGGGTTTTATTTGCTCTGAACTTGGTTGTGGCCTTGGCCTTGTTTGGTCCGTTCTTGGTCAGGTCTTGGATCTCAGTTGGTCTAATATTGGTTTGGGTTGTGGTCTTGATGGGGGTTTGGATCTCATTTGGTGGGAAACTTGTTTGGGGTCTGGTTAGGGCCTAGTATGAAGGCAAACAAAATATTGTTTGTTTATTATAATCGAGTAAAATGTTCAATTAACTGTTATATTGATTTGAGGTTATATTGCCCAGCACTAGCCCTGGCCGGGTCATTTAGTACCCATTTGGTCTGATCTCAGTTGGAATCTAAGTTTTTATAAGCCTCAAGGCAGTCGGGGTCGATGTCTGAATTTAATTGTGAGGACATGAGTCTCACGGCGGTCCTGGTCCTCATCTGCCTTATGTGAATTAGTAGTCTTTTTTATTTTAATTTAGTTTCATAAAAATGCAGCAGATTTAGTCAGCTATAACTGAACAGTTTTAGTCAGTTCTCTTTTGTCTGCCCATTAAATTTTCTCAGGCTGTTCCTGTATAGCATCCAAAATGCACATTCTGTGTTTGTTTTGGTAGATAATTTTACATATGCACATTTCTGTTACTTTCCTACTAAAGCTTATCTTCTTCTCTTTCTTTGGCGTACAGTACATAGTGTGCTCTAATTATTTATCTGATTATTGTATTATATCATATTATATTTTTTTCTGCACAGTGTTTGCTCTCTGCTGAAGGGGAAAAAGGGTTTCACTTTTGTCCAATCAACCAGTTCTGACATTTTTGTATACTTTTTTATTTTTTATTTTTATATTGCAGTTTGTCCTAGATTTAATTAATATCATAGGGTTGAATTAATATGTTTTATCATAGAAATTGTAACTAGAAAATGCTGCATTTGTTTCTAACATTTCATAATAGCCACTTATTAAAGTTTTAGATACGTTTAGCTGTTTATCACAGAGGCTCATACATTATTCAGAAATATATGTGTGGGTTTTTGGTCTCACCTCAGGGACAGATGAATACTCTCTCAAGCTCATCATAGGCTCCTGTATGGTTGCTTTTTCTTGTTTATGTTTTATATGTAATGTCAAATGAGAGAACTAGAGACATTTGTTTCCCCTGAATTGAGTTAGAGAGTCAGACTAGGATATTATTAGAGGAATAAAAGGACAGGTCTACTCCCACATGCATATTTAGAGAGTTCACCTTACAAATTAGAAAATGACTCTCTACTGAGACTATTAAATAAGCCAGGCGATTGAGAGCCCAAGGGCCCTTTCTTCATGGGTTTTTCAACTTAAACATATAGTGTGGTTTAGTTTGGATACTTAATATTCTTTCTTTGTACTCCATTATAGTTGAAAGTAGCTGAGGTAGCGGAAGAAGCTTTCGAGCATTGCTTTTTAGATTATTTTGTACTCTTTTTCACCTCTCTTGCTTTCATTTAATTAATTTTCTTGTATAAAAGTGTTTCTTTTTGCACAGGAAAATTAGCACATAATGTTGTATTAATTTTTTTGGCTTACTGAGCTCTGAAAAGTCAAACTCGTTATTCTTGCCCAAATTATCGACCGGTAGGTCTCGTGACATTTAAAGACTGAGGAACCTCCACCAAAATTCAACCACATCATTATCAATTTCTTGAATTTGTACAAAATTCCCATTAGACATCATGTGCAACAGTGTGTAATTGTGAGCTTTGTGTTTCTTTGTTATATATCCCACGGCTCGTTTTCTCATTCATTACCCCATATGCCCTCATATAGAAGTGATGTCATAAATCACTACCTGTTTAATTTAGTTTGGAGTAATTACAAAGCATTGTGTGTGTGTGTGTGTGTGCATGCCTCCCTTTCTCTATTCAGAATATGTAAAGGGAGTAATTAGTCAGCTTAATATCTTTTGCTAAGAGGATGCAGTTACTGATCTATCATTATGAAAATAGCTCTGTCGGAGTGAATGAGTCAGGCTACCGCCCAACGAGGTGTAAATTGCAACACATACCTGTAATTTAAAGTTTCGAAAGCTATTGTGTATTGTGTATCACTAAGATTTAGTTGCACTTAAAGATGAGGACGAGATCTTTCTGAACTTCAGCTGGAGCACAGTGACCTTGTTATAGGCTCTTGAAGTTTATGTTGTATATTTGGTAACTCCTACACATTTGTTACTCCTGATCCCTCAGAATATGAACGACACCTAAAAATTATGCACTGTTTTTTCAGAAAGCAGCTGATATATACTTGATGGAAAAGACTATTCACTGAAGGACAGAGGTATCTTTATTTTTGTTAGTGTTTACTTTGGCTGCACAGTGGCTTAGTTTTTTTTTAGCACTGTTGCCTTGCACCTCCACGGTCTGGGTTCGATTCCCACCTCGGATCTGTGTGTGTGGACTGCATGTTCTCCCCTTGCTTGGTGGGTTTCCTCCATGTGCTCTGGTTTCCTCACAATCCAAAGACATGCAGATTAATTAAGTTAAACTTAGTTAAGCCTTTATTTGTCACAAAAAAAATTACTGCACAGTGAAATCCGCTCTTCTCATTGTAACTAGGGTCAGAGTGCAGGGTCAGCCATGATACAGTACCCCTAGAGCAGATAGGGTTAAGGCCTTTTCAAGGGCCCAACAATGGCAACCTGGTGGAGCTGGGGCTTGAACTGCAGACCTTTCGATCAGTAACTCAGTGCCTTAACCCTCTGAGCTACCATTTAGATTAGATTATTTGACATAATTTTTTTGAAAAAGTCTGCCTGCAAGGATTTTCTTCTTGCCAGTTTTTCGAGTACTGAAGCTGGGAAGAGGCATCTGGAGCAGTTTTTTGGATTGGGAGATTGGCAGATTACTAACGCTAAACTAATCCCTGCAGGGCATTCTACACTGAGGTGATAATAAGTGATAAAAATGAACAGTGAACTACATGCGCAGAAGTGTGTCAGCTGAGATATCTGTCAGTTCCCACGTTTCATTTTGAAATGCCACTGGTGTTATCAGACGTTTTTGCTGAAGGTGTTGTCATCTAACACATGCATTCTCATCGTCGCTACTCTCAGCTCATCCTGGGAAAAGCTTCCATCAGTTCTTTGCACAGTTTTTATATTTACTAATTAAAGTGGAGTTAAATGCAGCTAATGAGTATCATGATGCTGTCCCCTCACCTCCTCTGTGTTAAGACGCTCTTTACTACCTGGCAGTGAGTTAATAATATTCACAGATGTTAAAGAGCACTGAATGTGGTCTCCTTTCCTACACCATGTCTCAAACTATATTACAGCTTCATATTCTTTTAGTTATCTCTGTGTGGTCATGGGTATGTATGTGGAGGGTAGTAAATTTAAGGATTGAGAATGATTGATTTATTTCACTACACAGTGTAGATTACACATTTGTGTATTGCATATAAAATTCTTTTGGATGTATTTGTATATCATAGTTTATAATAATTTAGAATTCATTACAATATCTCTCTCTCTATCTTGCTCTCTCTCCCTCTATTTCTGACACACACACACACACATTTCTCTGGTTGGTTTGATGCTCAGTGGGTGTGGTTGCATGCTGGAGGATTGACAGCTTCTCCAGCGTGCTCATTATGGGATGTCAATAAAAGGCACTTCAACAGAAAACTTCAGCAGGAGACTGTGGAGTAATTGTACTTTTTTAACAAAGAAAACTGCCTAATAATAATAATATGGGTCTCCCTGTCGGCATGCACTTGTGTTCACACTCATCACTTTGCTTGAATATAATTGTGTGTACATGCCTGTGTCTTTGTTGCTCTGACAGTAATTTCACCTTTGTTGTAAGATTTTGCCAGAAATTTAACAGTAGTGTCGGCTTTTCATGTGATCAAAGTGTACAGTGAAGCTGCAGTGACAGACCATGAAATAATGATAGCCTCACAAAAATTGTCAAACACCTTAAAACTTTTTATTCTGCACTAAAAACCAGTGTAGTCTCAATATCAGTGTAATAGATTCCCAACAAGTGTGACTGTCTTTTGAAAACCATGATAGTCTCATGAAATAGAGAAACTGTGGTTATTTTAGGATGACTGTGTTAGTCTACTTAAAGCTTTGCAAATGCCCTGTATGCTAGTCTACTTTGGTAGATTGTGGCTGGCTCTCAAAATATATGGTAGTATCCAAAAATTATGTTAAAACCTCTAAAAGGCTTTATAAATATTATCTAGACCTCGCTAGTCTCTCACTAAAATCTCTAGTGATATCTTGTTAACTGTGGTGGTCTGCCTTGAGCAGTCTTCTTAAAACGTAGCTAATGTTCTGTAAACTATGCTATTCTACCTTGAACACTAAGATAATATCCCTAAAACCATGCTAGCCTACCTTAAACTATTATGCCAATACCTGTAAACTATGCTAGTCTGCCTTAAAAACGACGATATCTTCCTAAAATAATGCTAGCCTGCTAAATAACTAGCAATACCCTGTAAACTATGCTAGTCTACTAAGAATTCTGTAAACATGCTAGGTTACTAAAAGATATAGTAATACCCTGTAAATTCTGCTAGCCTACTAAGAATTTTGTAAATATTCTCTAAAACTATGCTCTTATATTCTATTCTCTCAAAAGCTAAAAATCTAAGAATGTTTTTCTCCTAGCAATCTGTTTGTTGTAATAGTAATAAAATGAATAATGGTAGAAATCACAAAACTCATCAAGCATGGAGAAAGCATGTCAGTGAAGATTACAAAAACGACTTGTTTTAAACGTTTTGTTACTCTGTGTAAATCTACAAAACCTACCACATCTAAAAAAAAAAAAAAAAAAAAAAAAAAAGATCACATAGAAGATACAGTGAAAGGAAAACCTCTCAGAATTAACTGGTGTTCTGCATTAATTTGCCATAACATTTGATTTGCTCTTCATCACAGTTACAACAATAGACAGCAATGTGCTTAAGCTGATAACACACAAACAATTATAATTTCTCATGTCTTTATTGAACACACTCATTAAACATTCACAGTGCTGAAGGAAAAAGTAAATGAACCCTTGGAGTTAATAGCTGGTCGAACCCCCTTTGGCAGCAATGACTTCAAGCAAGTGCTTCACAACGTTCAGAAGGAATTCCTCTTTACAGAACTGCTTCAGCTCTGGTACAGTTTTAGGGTGTCTGGTGTGAATGGCTCTCTTGTAGTCATTCCACAGGATGCCTATGGTGTTATGGACTGGGCTCTGACACTCCAAAAGGTGCATTTTACATTTATGGCATTTGGTAGACTCACTTATCCAGAGCAACTTAGATTTTTTTCTCATTGTACATCTGAGCAGCTGGTAGTTAAGGGCCTTGCTTAGAGGCCAAACTGAAACTAGAAACTTGATGGTACTGGGGTTTGAACATCGGACCTTCCAATCAGTAGTCCAGCATCGTAACTGTTGGGTTACTCCTGGCCCTGTTTTCCTTTTCTGAAGCAATTCTGTGGTGGATTTACTTTGGTGCTTAGGGTCATTGTCAAGCTGAATCAATCCATAAATCCATCTATCTAGGAATCCAACTAAGTAGTCCAACTAGGGACCGTGGGATCCAATGGTGACCATTTTATATATTTCCATTTTGTGCGAACGTGGTAAGACCTCCGGTCAGCATTCACACGCACATTAACACACTACTGGACAATTTTGGGCAAAAATTTTGGTAAACTTGGGAATTAATTTTTTCCCCCATGATGGCAAGTAATGTCTTGAAGCCTTTAGCTGATACTCGTTGTTTATTTTTTACTTCATCTAGGCTGGGCACCCACTACTAAGAAGAGTAGCCACAGTACTAAACTGTCTCCATTTATAGACAATTTGTCTAAGTGTCGACTAATGGATGCCTAAACACGTTGAGATTACTTTGTATCTCATCCCAGCCACATGCAGATCAACTACTCTTGATCAAATGTTTTTGGAGAGCTCTTTTTTGCGAAACATTGTTCGCATCAGCAGATCTTACTTATGGACAGCAAACTTAAAGTGTTTAAGGTGTGGTTTCGGTCTAAACCACACCTCCAAAGTCATTTCATTAATTGGACTCCAGGTGTGCAAACTACTGACTCGAATTAACTTTCAGTGAAGTAATTAATCTATGGGTTTACTTACTTTTTCTATACTAGTTGTTTGTATGTTATCAGCATAAGCATTTTGGGTTTTTCCTCTTCTTTTCACTTAGATGAAGATCAGATCACATGTTAGGGCAAGTTCATGCAGAAACCCAAATTAATTCCAAGGTGTTCATACACTTTTTGCCACTGTACATGTCATATTTGATACACATCCTGCAGTTGATTCAGTTTACTTTAAGAGCAAAGTCTCTTTCTTATTAAACTTGGACAGAGCATACCTTGCTCAGACAGTCTCAGGAGGGGTTGGTTTGTTTTGTTGGGGCAATGTTTTGGGCCATTTGGAGGCGAATGCACCGGAAAGACTACTACAGAATTGTGAAACACTGTTAATTTCACTAAAATGTGATAATAATAATAATAATAATAATAATAATAATAAAATGAGATAAAAAATATATAGACAATTTTAGTAAAAAAATAAAAGAATCACTGCCTTTGAAATTCACATAATACATTTTTGGTTTATTTTCTTTTGTCAACTATTAACCTGAATACACAGTACAGAAGAAAAGAAACTGTTTGATATTTACTTTTGAGGAAGCTAGTTTAAAACCATGAATAACTATAAAGTTGCCCTGCCTGGAGGTGTTTCATTAAAGCCAAGATAGCACACACAGGAAAGTCATTAGCCTTACTGAAGCAGACTTTTAAAACTATACCGGTTCATTTACTTAATCCTTTACACAGTCAAATCAGTAAATGCAAGAATCAAGCCTGCAACTTAAAGTTATATAGCATAAAAAAAGAAAATGGGTATGTTTAAGCAGAGTGTACAGATGAGTAGGTGAGAGCTGGACAAACTACACCTCAGAACCACTGATGCATTAGTGTCTTAAGATAGAGATAAAAGTAGATAGAGGGCTAAATCCCAGCAGTGCCACTATCAGCAGTTGTATGCCATTGTGGGTAATGTAGGAAACTGCTCACCAGAGTAAAAAAGATTTAAGATTTAAAGATTGTTAAAGATTTCGAAACTTTAGATGCAGATGACAGATTAAAGCTAACATTCAAATCATTCATTCATCTTTTATACTGCTTATCCTGTGTGAGGGCCTGGAGCCGTTCCCAGGAGACTGTATTATAAGGTATTATACCCCTTTTCCACTGCTCTGGTTCCCGTGCCGGTTCCCAATTTTGGAACCAGTGCCGCGCTTTTCCACAGAAA
>JAOTRS010000011.1:5203531-5214854 GCA_028565755.1 Dinotopterus cunningtoni | reverse complement strand
TTCCACTTCGTTTCAAGGGACAAGGGGAAGGGGCGAGGGGTAGGGGAAGGGGTAGAAAATAGAATTGGGATTGGGCTAAAATGACATTGAGATAACGTTGAATGTACAACCCAGACAACATTGCAAATACAATCTTAACTAAATTGTAACCGTTCTTTGGTGCATTCATGCTGATTACCATCCAACTCGCACGACACCCGACTACATCCATGGTGCCATAAATTTCTAACATGGTTTAGAATTTCTAACCAGAGATTGGGATGTACACAACAGCTTTGTACACAGGGTGTATTCCATGTCACGCATCTCTTAGTGATGTAAGGTTACTTTTTTATTTTTTATTTTATTACTTTGAGGTGCAGCTTAGCTCCCTAATTACTTTACTGTAATATTCTGTTTGCACAGAATCCAAGTTGCATCATGTTCGACTTTCACAGAACAGATGTCAGACATTAAGCGTTTTTAATTTTTTACCGCTTTGGTTGCTTTCCAATTTAAAATTTTGATAAATTGCTGTTGTCAGATAATTTTCTTTTGTGCTTCTTGTTGTTATGTATGTGCATCAACTAGCATCAACAACATGTTTCCTAGTGGAACTCACCGCAGCCACTGGAGTTTGAATCCTGCACTAATGCTTAGTCTGGTATAAAGTCGTTTTTGCAAAAAACAGAACTAAACACTCTTTGGGGTACAAATATGGAACTGTTTGTCACAGCATGTAGATCCCTTGGGTTTTTAAAGAGGAGCCTGTTCAGTGTGCAAAACCATGTTTCTCTGCAGAGAATGTGCAACCTGGCATCCACTGCATTTACTGCCTCTCAGTACACCACCCTCACGGTAGCAGAATAAACAGTTCCAGGAGTGGTGGCTTGAGAGAGAACTGTCCGCTACTAGTTAATCGATCGTGAATGACATCATTCTCAAAGACAGTTTTTTTTATTTTAAATAAATATGTGGGAAACAATGCTAGTACAACATCCATAATGTCACCATAACAAAAAAAAAATTCCTGCTGAATACTAGATCATAGATATCATAGATAATATAAAGTGTCGTCTAAACACATAAATTGTAGTATTTTAAATGTATAATATTGTCTTCTCTTTTTCTGTTTCATGTCTTGCATGCCTGATCCATTTTACAATACAGGTAAGTGATTTTTATATTCTTCTTCCCTCATACAGGTGTACTGTGCAGTATATACAGGGTGATTCACTTGAAAGAGGCCCTCAATATTCTGTAATAACTCTCGCTATGGCGAAGCAATTTGAACCACATACCTTGACGTATCTGTCCTTTTTTTTTCGCCAGACACATTCCAACGATGCGCTCCGTGTTCGATGACACGATCTGCATGCAATTTTGCCCCTTTAGCATCTCTCTGAGATGGTCACTAAGACCTCCCAGTCTCCTGTGCGAGGCATTTCAGAGATTTCCTAGGCGACTGCTGCAGACGAAGTTGCACGTCATTGATTCTTTCCTGCGAAATTTTTGGACAGCTTTCGCCATGAGATAGGAACAATAATCCCGCCTTCGCCAGTTTCCAGACCTTCTGAATGACACTCTTTAGGAACACCACATTTCTTGATCCAATAGGTTCGCACTATGAAGACGTGTTGCTCATTACTGTACACCACCATCCTGATGAGAAATCGAGTGACTGAGTGAAGGGGTACGGTGTTAAACAGCACAATAGCTGTCTGGCGCCTACCTTATCTGTCCGACTCAGGGGCATCCTGGCGTGTTCGAAGCTCCTTATACTGAGGAGGAGAGTTTTTGTATTACAGGATATTCAGGGCCTCTTTCGAGTGATCACCCTGTACTTCAAATTACATAAATGAAAGAACTGAATGCCCAGCTCTTGTACCCATTTTCCTTTACACCACATATTATTCTTGTAGGCACTGCATTAATTCATGCATGTTAAAAGTGAAATATCTGTTCATAAATAAGTCTATACCACCGGGGGCCAGATGATCAGTTTCAATAGTAATCCAACACCCAGCATGAGCATGAAGTCTCTCATTTGTTTCTGTTTCTTTTATTCATGGCACAAATTAATTTCTCAAACAGCAGCACAGCACCACACTGCTTTAGAAAATTAAATGGCTGCCATTTTGTTATTCTGAAATGCACCATGCACCATCTAGTCATTTCTGGTCATCTGATTCTCACATTCAGCACTTAAATATGTGGAGTAGTTATCCTGCTGTACGAATGCATCCAAGGAATCGCATTCCCTCACTGCCTGAAAGCTTGTAATGGCTTTAAGGGATGAGCTGAACTGTGACTGAGATTTGGTTGGAGGGGAAAGTGTAGGGGTCACTTAGTGATTGTGGGGGTCTAGGGGGGGGATCAAGGGTATTAGAGTACTGGTAGGAGTGTAGAGGACATCTAGTGAGTGTAAGGAACAGAGAATGTGGGGTTTGGAGTAGCGCTCGGAATTGAGGTTTAGGATCGTGAGGAGTTTGTGGAAAGAACAAATACAGCGGTACCTCCGCATACGAATTTATTCTGTTCCGGAAGGGAGTTCTTAAGGCGAACTTTCGTATTGCGAAACGCATTTTCGCACAGGAAATAATGTAAATGCAGACAATCCGTTCCAGCCACCCAGAAAATATTACCAATATTACCAGTTTCCAACACTATCATAAATTTTTTTGCATACAAAAACAATCTTTTAAAAATGAAGTAAAATATGAAGTAAACAGACATTAAACCTCAATTAACCTTAACTTAAGATTTCTCTTGGCACCATCTGCTTCAAAAACGAAACTGAATTTGGCTCCCTTTTCTTCTTACTACCGTCCTTGCTAACATTTTTGGGACCCCTGGTGCTATGTCTTCACTACATGCCTTGTCACACAAAGAAGTCAACAAGTCTCCTGGACGTATAGTACATGCAACTTAGCCGTAACTTAGCCTTAGCTTAGCATTTTATATTGAAGATGCTTTGTATACCGAGGCAAATTTCTTTGATCCAATTCAATCGGATTTCTTACTACAGTGGTTCTTATTCCTTTTGTATCAGTGTGTCTTGTCAAAGATTTTGCAGCCTCCTTTTACTGGACTTGCCTTAAATGCACAATGCCGTTTCCCAACACAGGGGATGTAAACTTGACTGTAATCTGCTACTGCTGTAACCGCATTACTCCTCGTCTATTACCTCGTCTTCTGCTAGCATTTTCCTTCTACACGTTTCATTAATTATGAATGTTATCAAACATGACACTTCTGACCAGAACAGAGCAAAACAACGGTTTTAAATAGTTTTTTTTCACAGCAACTCTCTTTTTCAGCTTGTAACAAGAATGGGATAAATACCGACAAGTCATTTGCAACACTATACTACATGTAGTGCGGTGATGTAGTGGTTAGCACTTGCACCTCCAGGGTCCGGGTTTGATTCCCAGCCAGGCTCGATTCCCGTCTCTGTGTGCATGGAGTTTGCAGGTTCTCCCCGTGCTTGGTCGGTTTCCTCCGCGTACTCCGGTTTCTTTCCACAATCCCAAAACCTGCAGATAAGGCTAATTGGCCTTCCCAAATTGCCAGTACTGTGTGTATGTGTGTGCCCTGCAATGGATTGGCACCCTGTCCAGGGTGTACCCTGCCTTGTGCCCTAAGCCCCCTGGGATAGGCTCTAGGCCCCGGCAACCCTGAATACAGGATAAAGCGGTAAATATGTCTGTGTGTATATATATATATATATATATATATATATATATATATAAACACAGGCAGTCATGCCTTAAAAAACTATAGACTCTGATATTAAAGAACACAGAAAGCAGGAAAAAAAGATACAGTTAGAAACTCTATAAATACCATATTGAGAGTGGAGATGTAGAGAAAAACCTTCCAGGCTGTTAGATGCATGTGGAGAAGACAGATTTTTATCTGTATTTAACCTCTAGCATTAACTAGAGCTGTGGAAAAAATTATTGTTTCATCCTAGCGAGAGTTATTCCAGAATATTTGGGACCTCTTTCGAGTGAATCACACTGTTTGAGACAAATCGGATGAGTTCTGTTGAATCGAATTGAATAAAAAATTGCCTTGCACCGAAATCAAATCGAATAGAATCAACAGCCTACCTATGATTCACATGAAATATTCAAGAGGCAAAGAAAAATTGCATTGGACGGCTTTAATACTCCCGACTAGACAGTCTCAGCAAAAGATCAGACACAGAGAGAACAGGTTTTAATCCAGGTTCACACTAATACAATTTTTCAAAATATAGCCGAATCTGAAGCACTCAGGGTCTAAGGTTTGATATTTTCCACTGCACCCTGAATGTCATCTAACAGTGAAGAATGATCAGTGACCTAGAATACACAGAGATTCCATCAATTCAGTGCAAATGCTGGAAGGAGACAAAGGCAAAAAAAAAAAGGATGGGTATTCACAGGATAGGTAGTCACAGTTGCTGTATTGCTTTGGAGCATGTATATAGCGCTTGTTTGAATGAATACAAAAAGAATGCGAATGATGCAATTGCTGAAGACTTCAGCCAGATTGGTGAGATCTGTTTTGTTTTGTTATCTCTAAAAATTCCATATGAGTTTACTTTCAGTTCTAAAAAAAAATGAAGTATAAGTTGGACAATGTGGATCCGTAGATGTTGGTTGATTGACGCTTTCAGATTGCCTGTAGTGGATGCTTAGTGCTGTGAGCGTATGTGTGTGATTGTGCCCTGTGAGGGTTTGGCACCCCATTCAGGGTGTACCCTGCCTTGTCACCTGAGATCCCTTGGATAAGCTCTAGGCTTTTTTCGATTTAGACAGAATAAGTGGTACAATAATGAGTCAGTATGTAGGTATTTAAGCATTGATTTAGGTATTTGTGATTTGGTTGAAATGGCACTAGGCTCTACATGCTGATATACATCATAACCATGTTCCATAAAAAAAAAAGAGATTACTGACGCTGGTATTAAGTTGTTTTTGGATGTTACTGGGAATTACTTTGATGAAATGATGTTGAAACAGTGTTGACTAGGATAATTTTGAACGAGTGCATCTAATGCATGTCTATGAAAATGACTTCCAAACAGTTTTAATACCAAACTGTTAATTTTTTTGTGCTGAGAGCACTGCATGTTTACTACCGAACCACTAGGAACATGCTGCTCACACTGGTAAATCTGCATACATGATAACTAGGGTAGTTGTTGTGTTATCTCAATCTCTGGTGGGAATTCTAAACCTTGAAGGGCAGTGGTAAAGGCATTGGACTACTGACTCCAGAAGGTCTTGGGTTTAAACCCCAGCACTGCCAGGTTGTCACTGTTGGGCCCTTGAGCAAACACTCAACTGGTCAGCTGTATGATGTGTTAAAAATGCAAGTGATTCTGGATAAGGACATCTGCCAAATGCCATAAATGTTATGTAATGCTAGAAGCTTAAGAAACTGTTGGCTGATGGATGTTAACTATTTTAAATAAACTACTTAAAAATGACAATTCAGTTTTTTTCAGGTTGCATTTGCAATGTTGTGTTTTGGTCATTCACTCATCGTTATCTCAACGTCTCAGGACATTCTAACTTCCAAAAACAATGTTGTCCTGATAGTCAACGTCATACAGTAGCAACCGCATTACAGCTACTATATATTGCAATGCTCATCCAAAACTGGGGTGACTGTTGGGATAGCCTGCAAGTTGTCCTGTCTGGCTTGCTCATAATGATTTGCACATTCCTGTTAAAGGTGCGCCTGATGAAATTGGCTCCACTTCTTCCTTTTCATTTTTCTTTGAAACACTTTCATATTGGGAGTCAGAAGGATATCCTGTAAATTTGGCTATTTAGACGTTTTGGTAGCTGCTAGAATTTTACATCATAAATGCAGAGGAGGGACTATGGACGGACATTGGCCTGATCGATGCAGAATCGTACAAAAAGAGGGCCGTCCCAGTGTGGATGTACTAAATAAATATAAGTACTCTTGGAAGTACACAAATAAGTGAAGTGGAAGTAACTGTTCTTTAATAGAAGTCAAAGTTATATATTGTAGTTTATAGGCTTGGGTTGGTTGATGAAAGTGTCCAGAATCTCAGACAGGTTCCAGCTATTGCGATGGTTATCAGAAATGTCATGTCCGCAGCTTTTAAATCCACAAAGATAAATTGTCTCATAATATGCTTCCTTTACCTGTGACTGATCATCAGTTTATGAAGTCCTTAGTCACACTAGTAGAGACAAATTGGATAAAAAAAAAGAGAAGACAAGATGACAATCCTGATCTCTCTGACTGTCTGGGAATGAAGTGAGACAAGAGGTAAAAGAGGTAGAGGTAGCCAGAGGAACACACTGTGATATAAAGGTGCTGTGATCTTGCACCCTTGCTGTCATGAGCCTGAATGTTACATCTTAAATTGATTTAGAGACAGGAGCTGTTTCCTACTGCAGCGACTTGCATCATCGACGTTTGACGCACAGAATGAGTGACACATACACTGACTCTTTCTCTCTCTCTCTCTGTCCTCCTATCTTATATCTTTTTTCCTTTTTTTGAAAAGATTGTAATCCGGCTTGAGCATGCCTGGCTGGAGTGCAACTTCCACATGTATTTTTCACGCGCAAGGACGGTGCATAAGCTACACACACACTGACATGGACAACCACAACAAATAAGAGACAGACTGCGTTCGACTGATGAAAAGAGACAGAATGTCACCTTTGACTTAGGGCATGACATCTCAGTGCCGTGATGCTAGTGTATGTGTGTGGCTGCTACTAGTGTGTGTGTGTGTGTGTGTGTGTGTGTGTGTGTTTATGGTCTGAGGGCACTTGTGTGGAGGTTAATTAAAGAGCCATGGAGAAGAGGAGAAGATCAATAGGACAAACTCTCTATTTCAGCCCAGTACACACATTCTCCCTAGTGATTTCTGTAAGGACAGGGCAAGCAGCCAGCACAGAGGACACACACACACACACACACACACACACACACACACTAATATTATTGACCCATGTGGTGTGTGTGTATGGTTTGTCCAGTAAAATGTGATTTACTCATGCTTAAAATATATAAAAAGTATTTTAAATAGAGTGAATTTATTTGAGTGAATAAATTTGTTAGCAAATTAACAGTGTAAGCAGTTTATTAATTTATTAGCATGATTTTTTTATTATTATTTTGCTGTAGATATTAGTAGGTTAGCAGTATTGCACTGATGCAGAACACGATTGGTTTTGTATTTTTGATAATAAACTCAGTGAAATCTATTGGAGAGAAATATTACAGGTTGGACTACTAATACAGGGAGATTTGTATAAGATCAAGGCAAATAGTCACTACTATAGGTCTCTACCAAATCAGAGAATAGAGAACCTGCTTCTCAGTAATCGTGCCTCATGATCCAGGGTGGCATTTTGGCAAGGGGCGGCACAAAAAAGCATAAAAAAGAAAAAAGAAAGTTCAGAATGATGATGGTGACATTTGTGCGATCGGTTTCCTATCGCTTGTTTGCATGTCTTATTTTTCATGTCACTGTGTGAGTAATCTTGTTTGTGCACTGATTTTAGTTTGTGAACAAGGGATGGAACTCCCTGGGAAGGTCTCTCACTCAGAAGTGGACATCACTTTGCTGGAAGCCTGACTGCACATCTAACTTTGTACAGCAATGCAATGAGTGTGCACGCTCAGTGGTACAGTAGGTGTCTCGTCTGCCATGTGGAAGGCCTGGGTTCAATTCCCTCCCAATGCGCCAGGCCCAAATACAATTCCCAACCTATGTCCAAACCCAAGCCACTGGATGCAATGCCGGTCCTAAGCCCGGATAAAATGGGAGGGTTTCGTCAGGAAGGGCATCCGGCGTAAAAACCTGTGCCAAGTTGTGTGAGGATCGGATGGTCCACTGTGGCGACCCCTCGACGGGAACAAGCGAAATACTAACAACAACCCACATTATGCAATGCTACTGATGAAACAACAGTTCATTCATACTGCTATTGCGTACACTGTACTGTAAAGTTCCACATGCATATTTCATTCTTTTATTTTGTTTAAAAGGCTAAGAATAATATATAACCAGTCTACACACCCCAGAGGGGAAATGGTTTAATTGGGAGTGGGTAATGTTCTGATGCTCGTCGAATTAAAATAATAAATAAGAAAAAGATCAAAGCTATTAGTTGCCCAGTTTAGAAAAATGGGAAAGATAATGAGAAATAAGTAGAAGATAAAGGTATGCCGCTGTTATCTCTTTATGAGTATAATATTAAGTACATAGTAAAATAGGCTATAATTTTCTATCCAGTGTTTCATGTAATAACTTATTACGACGTTTTCTTTTTTTTTTTTCTTTTTTTTTTTAAAGCGCTAAAGGGGCGTTCACACCAGGGTGCCGTACACACCAGAATAACTGCTGTGGGGTAAATTAGGGTGTCACAGCACCAGGGCAAAGCTAAAACAAAAGACAAATCAGGCAACTCAATCTGAAGTAAATGATAGATATACTGTGATTATTTTTTCTACAAAACTTATGCAAACTGACTGAATAGCAACTTATATTGCTATTCTACTTAGAACTTTTACAAATATCTTACAAGCCCAAATGGCTCAGCTGTACAGTATATGTAATAGAATAAAAAAAATAATATACGAGAGGAGTTCAAATCAAATCAGGGTTTTTGATTCAAGGTAATAAACAAAAACAAAAAACAATCAGTTATTTGTTGCATGTACCTTACAACGCAGTTAAATGATTTGTTTGCATATCCTAGTTAAGAAGCTGGGGTCAGAGTGCAGGGTCAGCCAAGATACAGCACCCATGGAGCAGATAGGGTTAAGGGCCTTGCTCAAGGGCTCAACAGTGGTAACTCGGCAGTGCTGGGGCTTGAACCCTCGCCCTTCTGATCAGTAACCCAGAGCCTTAACCGTTTGAGCCCCAACCGCCCAACACCTAGCCAGCGGTTTTATGTTCGGATGCCCTTCCTGACGCAACCCTCCCAATTTATTTGCGCTTGGGACTGACACTGCATACTTGCTGGTGTTTGGGCATCGGGTGGGAATTGAACCTGTTTCTTTCACATGGCAGGTGAGAAACCTACCACTGAGCCCCGATGCCCTGGGTAAAAAAAAATCCTTTCCTTTTTACCGTTTCAGGGAGTTGGCAACAGTCACCAGTAATATTTGCTGTTTCTTTTCGAGCTTTATTCATATGATAGGTTATGAAAAAAATATCACAGTTATAAGTTTGTACTCTATTTTTACACACATACTGTACATAGGAAATAATCGCAGGTAGGATCTAAAGTTGTGAGATTGCCAGAGAAAGAGAAAAAGAGTGATAAAAAAGATATGATGCAGTACCATGTGCACCGCATGGTTGGTTCAAGGAATCAAGACAGTTGTTTGAATTTGTCGCTTTAATACCTAAATGGCACCTTGAACATTCCTAGAATTCTAGAATAGGATCTTAAACATTCCTAGAAAATGAATGTTCTTCTGTTGCATTGTGTGGTGCTAACACAGGGTTAGAAGTGTGTGTGTGAACGTGTGCCGCCTTTGGCTTGTTCTTTCCGTAAAGCAGATCTGCGAAAATTCCAGGTCTTAAACAAATGTGTACATGTGTGTGTGTACGTGTGTTAAAGATCCTAAAAGACAGAAGTAAAGATAAACAGTGCGCCTGTGTTATCGTTTCTCATATCTTTGTGCCGTGTTCCACTCCTCCTGTGGGATTACGCTTTGCGACCCGCTTGTTATTATTGCGCTCCCTCCATGTCGTTCGAATCCACATCCTTCCTGAACCCTCTGAGAGCGACACTGCAGAAATATCACACCTTGTGAATCTCATCATCGCTGTGTCTTACGCACCCACTCACCTACCTTGTAGTGAAGAACTACGCACACACACACACACACACACGTACTCACACTGTTTCCAAACGTTGAGGCAGGAGAGGAAGCGAGGCTGATCAGTCAGGGGAATGTATGTAAGGCTAGTAACTGCGGGATCAGTAACACTTGTCTGCTCTCACTTCCTTCTACACCGAGCAGACACTGCTGTTATTAATGTCTCCTCTAGCGAGGCCATGCATTTGGGAGCGCTGCGGAGATTTAGTAATTCCTCCTGATCATATCAGCTTGGTGTAAGGCGTCAGGTAATAGTCTGTACGTTTGAGTGTGTGCGTGTGCGCGTGTTTGTGTCTGTGTGTGTCTGCATGTGGTATAACTTCTACTAAATGAAAAACAAGACTTAACTGTGCTACCCTGCTGCGGGGATGGGTTCAGGGTGTGTGTTTGTGTTCATGCACATACAATCCTGCTGCGCACAGTAAACACAATTTACCTGCAGCTCAGCTAGTTCTCTTCTCCTCTTCTCTCTAATAAGCTGTAGCTGTGTGTGTGTGTGTGTATGTGTATGTGTATGTGTGTGTAAAACCATAAAGCCTGCTACACATGATGGGTATCTCTCTCTTTCTCTCCTCCTTTTCTCTCCCTCTGTCTCTTTCTCTCCATCTCTCCTCTCAGAGTGGATTGTGTGTACACGTGAGTTTCTCAACTGTTTGTAGACATGATGGTTTGATGTAACAAGTCTTCCTCTTCTCATTTCTTTTCTTCCTCCCCTCACTCTCTCTCTCTCTCTCTCTCTCTCTCATACTCCCTCACTCACTCTGTCCTTGTCACTCTACTTGTTGTTGTCGTTGATTGATCTGCTATCTCAGGCCAAATGATACTCCAAGGAAACCAACTTTCCACGTCCTCTCTCAATATCCCTCCCTCTCTCTCTCTCTCTCTCTCATCTGTGATGAAAAGAGAGTGTCACTCTGTTTTTATTTGCCCCCCTCCCCCTCCTTCCCCCAGTTTATTTCTCAGTCGCCCTCATCACTCATGTCTGAATCCAGTGAACTGGCTAACACATTCTTCTCTATCCTTCACTGTCTCTTCATCTCACTCTCTACAGTGATACATCAACACGCATGTAATGACACTTAAACCTACAGCGTCAGAATCCGATGGAACTTTTCAGCTCCTAGTGACTTCCAGTGACTCCAGGTGCTCGTTAATAACAGTCGATTTGAGCTAACCTTTATTCCAGACATCATCTTTATTTTCCTCATCACTCTTGTGTTTGTCAGAGTGATTATGAAGCCTGATGAGGCATGCCGCATGTTATGGGGAGTTAATATGCTTTTATTGCCATTGTACATATTCATAAAAAATATAAAGCAGGATATACTGTATAGCAACACCAAAGCAGCAGATTTATATTGAAAATCCTTACATCGTATATACAGTACATATATATATATATATACTGAACAAAAATATAAACGCAACACTTTTGTTTTTGCTCCCATTTTTAATGAGATGA
>JAOTRS010000011.1:5141308-5154346 GCA_028565755.1 Dinotopterus cunningtoni | reverse complement strand
TTTACCAACTGTTTAAATGCTATGATACAAAAAAAAATAAATACTTTTCATAAACTGTGTTATATTTTCTAGGGACTTGGCAATCTTAGACCATTTAACATTTGTCAGTTCACCTACAGTAAGTAATTTTTAAAGTGTGAATCAATTCGGAATTGAAATCTGACCCGAAAATTCAATTAATCAAATCAACTAACAAAATAAATACTTAAATAAATTGCATAAACAATAAATCGACCATTTACCATAAATAGACCTTCTACTATGATCTACTGGACCAAAGGCAGGCCTTCAGCTTGGAGTGTTTATGGTTTTAGTTTTTTTTATTATAAATTTTCCAACAAATTTCACGCATGATGAAATATAAGTTTAAAATGAAAATGAAAATTCAAGCTACAGACTCCCTGGAAAACCAATTTTAATTTCAGGGGCATGTCAAACTTTATTCCAGCACCTTGTTAGAAGATCTATGACTCACTAAACAATGTCCAGTGCCTTCACTCCCCTTTTCTTTTCCACGTTCTGTAGCATTTGAACTAAAATCGATTTAATTACTCATGGTGTAAAGCCACGAATCAGTACAACATAGCTTTGAAAAAGTATAAAACAGTACATTAAGTATAAAACATTGGGAAAATTTGTTTAAAATTTTGTTCATTTCAAGGTTGTAGACTTTAATATGTTGAAAAGTTTCGCTGTGGCTCAATATTTTTGAAACATACTCAAAGAGATTTTCCATTGGTCACAGAAACTTTTTAAGTGTGTGTGTGTGTATGAGAGAGCGAGAGAGAGAGAGAGAGAGATGGAAGGGCATTCACATGGCCTGAGGCCTGAAGTGCTGTTTGGCTGAAAATGATTTGCTAGTTATAGAGTTCAGTGATGTCCTATTTTTACCCAAGATTCAGTGTCAATCTCGGCTGTAAGCCAGTGGTCAGCCATGGCCTAGTTTATCCTGGGAAGATGGAACCTCAATTTAGACACAGTCTGACTTTTGCCTGCTTATTCTGTACTCTATTCTGCTCTTTTATATGTATATTTCTCTTGTATATGTATTTCTTTCTCACTCTCACTCTCTCCTTGCCTTTATTCTCTTTCACTTGTCTACAAAATCTTACTGACAGACTCACTTATTTCTTTTATTTCTTCTATCAAAAGAAAAAATATATACCTACCCACTATATATTCTGTACATTTGGGAAACATAATTCTTCTACAACTTTTAACTTATTTATTTTCTACATTTTAAAACTATGAAGTAACACATATGGAATTAGGAAATGAAGTAACAACATCAACAGTCAGTTGTTATTTTAAGACACGAAGGTCAGCTTCTGCATTAGTTTCTTGCAAGAACTGTATTGTCAAGTGCATTTGCAAAACCCATTAAGCACCATAATGAAACTGACTCTCATGAAGACCTTCCCAGACAAGCAAGACCAAAACTTACATTTGCTGCAGAGGAGAAGTTCATTTAGAGTTACCAGCCTCAGAAATCACCAATTAACAAACAGCACCTCAGATTAAAGGATGCCATCCACATTGTAGAATTTACAGTGTAGAAAGAAATAAAATTTAGGAAAGGCCATGGAGAAGGTGTGTCCAAACTTTTGACTGGTAGTATATGATTTTGTGAAACAGCAGGATTTTTTTTTACTTTCAAATGTTAACCCTAAATTCAAAATTTATCAAAAACTTCGAAAGTTCAAGAATTTTTTTACTTTGTGATTTATTATTATTATTATTATTATTATTATTATTATTATTGTCAATTTTATTTTGCAACTCAATGTCAGTGAAGTTACCATATATGTTTCGTCACCCATCTAGGGTAATAAATTTTTTTTTAAAGTGTATACAGTAAGTCCCCAACTTACGAACATTTAAGTTACAAATTTCTGCAAATACGAACATACCGCAGATCTACAAACATCCATATATGTGAACAAATCGCGGAAGAAGCTCATGTGTATTGTACTAAAAATAGACACTCTTCGGCTCTTGTCGAATTTCTGAGAAACAGTCTCTGAGTGTGATTATGGTCAACGGCAAATTAGCTGATGTAAGTCTTATAACTTTATAGTCCTTTGATAGATTTTTAGTATTGAATCTAACAGAACATTAATTCCACCCATCCATCCTTCCATCCGACTATCCAAGCCGACATCCCTAAGCAAAGGTTGGCTGTAGTACCTCCAGCAGTTATTGCTGTAGGGGAAGTTACATTGCTGAGGACCACAACCTCTAGCAACCCTCAGGCATACACATGCTCATACACAGTCATACACTATACACAATTAGTAAATGCCAATCAGTCTATAGTGTACGTCTGTGCATAAGAGATCCGAACCCCTGTTGAGTCTCTGAACACAGCACTGAACATTAATTTAACTTTTCAGAATACCAAAGGGACACAAATGTGATCCAATCATGGACTGCTTTTTATATATGTATGTTCTACAATAATTAGCACTGAATGAAGCTGATGAAGCTTTCATACACACTTTTAACTCCATCCACACAAACACAAAGATCCACAGACACACACACACACACACACATAGTGTTTATATTTGTGATGATCTTTACACGTGTACGTTTTTTCCTTTTAAAGCTGATGGAGTCTCATTTTGTCTTTTCATAGGATGATTACGTCAGGACCTGGGTCCCAAGCAAAGCACAAGACAAAGGTATGGAGATGTGTTGTAAGAGTGTGCTGTGTCTCTCCTTGTTTAAATGGAATAACATGGGTAAATCTGTGTTTTTATATGTTATTGATCTTAATCTGTGCTGCGCATCCAGTTGAGCAATAACCTTAGAAAGATTAATGTGTGCATGAGTGCGTGTTAGAAGGTAAAAGGAACACTTTACTGAGAAGTCCAGATGGATATATTTTGAAAGGGATAAAGAAAGAGGAAGGCTAAGAGACACTGACATGCAGGTAGACGGGTGAATAGAAAGGTACAGCTCTCTTGATAATGCTGATCAAAGAAAGCCAAACTGTACAATAAGTCTGTCATAGCGTAGAAGTTTCACACTCTCACACTGAGATCTCACGCCAGCTGCCCTGAATAACTGACACGGCTTTGGCACTCCACCCTCCTGTTTCTGCTCTGTTGGTATTTTTATTCGCTGTCTGCCTATTGATAAGCAAGCTAAAATGTAGCATAGTGTAGCTTAAATAAAGCATTATGGGTAAATTAGGGCACAGTACTTGCGTAATATGTTGTTCTGTTAATGGGGCAAGTGCACATAATGAAGTATACACATAACATTTATAAAACAACAACAACAAAAGGCAAAGAAAGTGTGCTGTTGTACAGTAGGAAAATATGCAACAACAGTTGAGTTGGATGGACATGAAATGAAGCAAGTTTACTTTTATCACCCTAGCTTTTTCTGTAACAGGAATTCACAGAGGTGGCACGAGGGTGTAGTGGTTAGCACTGTCGCCTTGCACACCATCTCTGTGTGCATGGAGTTTGCATGTTCTCCTCCAGTGCTTGGTGGGTTTCCTCTGGGTACTCCGGTTTTCTTCCACAGTCCAAAGACATGCAGATTAGGCTAATTGGTGTTCCCAAATTGCCCGTAGTGTGTGTGTGCCCTGCGATGGATTGGCTCCCTGTCTCCGTGGATAGACTCCAGGCCCCCCAAGACCCTGAATACAAGATAAAGCGGTACAGACGATGAGTGAGAAATTCACAGAAAAACTACAAGAAATTGTAATTTGACAGTTCTAACATTTATTTATTCATCGTCTAAACCGCTTCAGGAGACTTTGGGCACAAGGCGGGTACACCCTGGATGGGGTGTCATTCCATTGCAAGGCACACACACACTATGTATAATTTGTGAACGCCAACTGTGGGAGGAAACCCACCAAGCATGGAGGAGAACATGCAAACTCCATGCACACAGACCTGAGGCGGAAATCGAACCCAGATCCTAGAAGCGCAAGGCAACAGTGCTAACCACTAATCCACCGGGCCACCCAATTTAAACTGGGGTATTTAAACTTCTCAATTTTATTAAAGAATGACACATACTTTTAATCTGTTAACGATTACATGCAATATTGTGGAAAATCCATAAAACACATGACTTCATGTTATCGCTTACAACAATTTCTGATCAACCTAATTGACACATTTTGACCAATTGGAATCAAGCTTTTAACAGTGTTGTGCTAGAATTACACTCTATATGACCTGTCACATCAAATCATGTATTAAACGTTATTAATTCAGTTGGAGGACCAGGAGGATAAAGAATGTATCAATCAAATTGAAAATTTTATACATTTCACCTACTGCACTCTATGGCCAAAGCACAAAGCTAACCAGTATGGCTTTATACCTGACTTGATTTAATGTGTCACGGATTTTATGCATATATGTGGTATGTGTCTATTGTTCTGTTTATTTGACTAATCTGAAGTGTGAAGCATCTTCTCACCTCTTTTATAGTTTGCTTTCAATTGTGCCAGCATTAAAGTCGTAAAGGAAAAACTGTTCTTTTCAGTTTTATGCCACAAAAACAAGTTTAGGAATGAAGGACTTTCTGTTTTGTCAGTACCATGACAAGCTGCATTTTACTATTTAATTAAAGTAAAGGAAAGTCTTTTTATAATATGAGCAATTATAGAAAAGAACTTGTTTTAAGAACATTCTGTAACCATCGACCTCATTTATCAAACAGATAAATGTGCAGATTCATTTACTTAAAAGTGTTTGTTTAAACAAGAAATTTGCTATCCATGAAATTCCTAGGAATTTAGAAGAACGTTTATGTGAATGCGCCTGAGGGCTGAGTGAAGACTTGGCATGAGGGCTGTAAAGCCCATTTGATTTCAGGAAAGCCAGGGTGTGCTGCAGGCATGACATTGTGGAAACCTGGTGGGGGTGTCAGCATGACGCTCTGAAACCTGGGTTGCAGTGCAGGGGATGATGATGGAGTGAGCACAACGTCATCAAAGCCAGGTGGTGTAAGAAGCACACTGTTTTCAAACCCAGCTGGCAGACACAGCAGTACATCTGTGGTGCCAGAGGGTGCTGCTGTGCTAGGCTGAGATGGTTAGGAGATAGAAAAGGGCTTACACTGGGTAGAGCATAGTATTATTTATATAACATCATGGCATGGGTGCAGAACATGATCTGGGCACAGCATGGCATGGAGCAGGGCATGGTTGAAGCACAGCATGGCATTATTTGGGCACAGCAAAGCACAGAGGAAGGCAGAAGTTGGGGCTGGCATGATGCAAGGATTACTCTGGCAGACAAGAACGGGGTTCAGTCAAAGAAGAACAGGGTGTTCTGATTAAAGTAACAGGAAACAACTCTGGGCTAACAGGGCATGGTGCAAATGATTAAAAAAGCGACTTAGCTCTTATTAAGACTTGGCATGGGAAGTCTCTCTGCCAACATTCATCCGGACACACTGGACACCTCAGTGCCTTGCCCTGTAGGGCCTTGTTCATATGCGGTATGGGGACCATCTTCAGCCTTTGCACTCATCATCATCTTTATTGATGGAGCGTCATGCAGTATTAAGAGTTCAGCTCTTCCAATGCACTCTGCAACTAAATCATTGGGTCAAGGCTCATCATCAAAACAGGCACCCCAAAAACTCATACTTATGTTAGTTCCCAAGGGAAGGAACGAACTATACCATCGAGGACATTTCATAATAACTAGTCATTTATTATTATTTTCATTTATTTAAAAGTAAAATGAAATGAAGACAATGCCAACACAACTCAATTAGGAACAATCATTCAATTATGACAAACAAAGGATGGATTGGCGTGTCTCGGCATCGCCAAATGCTTTAAACATATGCTTCGTTTTTATTGAAGGTTTATCCCTGGTTTTTCGGTAAAAACTGACAAATACAATAATCCATAATTATTATTTTTAGATTTCACTTTAGATAGACAAGTAAAAATGCAGAATCACTTTCTCACTCTTCTGTAAATTTTGTTGTCATATTGGCATCTTCACAACTTTACAACTTTATACTGCAATCTGCTAGTGAAACAAACAAACAAACACAAACAAGTAAGCAAAAAATATAGCAAGAACAATGGCCTGTCAGTGGCAGTTTTTGGTAACAAACAAATCTTGGAACAAATCTTCCAAACCATTTTCCCCCCCACAATTTGGCAACACTGCATGCATGGAGGTTCAGGTCACAGAATATTAAAAATATTAAAAATGGAATGAACAAAGCCTTCGTCGCTCATGTTCACCATACACCATGTTAATGATGTTCACATTTACATTTCTCATTTGCCGACTGATTTGTTCGGTTCATTATTCACATAAACATGAGCCTGTTCGATGGACGATGTTCTTTTAGCGCATTCATGCATAACAGTGGCTGTTACAGCGTTATAAGAGCTTGTGAGCGACATTATGTCAGTATGGAGAATATGTCTGCACATAGCTGTGATCCATAGATGCATTCCTGTTTTAAATTGTACCATAATTGTTAATTTCTTGTTCCCAGCTGTCTGTGGACTTTTTTGGGTCACTATATCGTTAGGGTATCAATCGTTTTTACTACAAAAAGTGATACCTTAAAAATATTTTAAAGTCTAGTCACTCATCGTCGTCTACACCGCTTTATCCTGTATGCTGGGTTGTGGGGGGCCTGGAGCCTATCTCAGGAGACTTAGGAGATATACCCTGGATAGGGTGCAAATCCATCGCAGGGCCAGTTATCCTAATCTCCATGTTTTTGGACTGTGGAAGAAAACCAGAGTACCCAGAGCCAAGCACAGGGAGAACATACAAACTCCATGCACACAGACCCGAGGTAGGAATCGAATCCCAACCATGTAGGTACAAGGCGACAGTGCTAACCACCTAAGCCAGTCTCGACATATTTATTTAAAACTTCTTAATATAAGTGTTACGTGGTGTGGGTTTAACAGTAATAGTGAATGTAAAATCCTCGTGTAGGGCTTTGGAGGAGGTCAGTGTAATGTGAGCTTGTGCGAGTGATTATGTGCGCATTCGGGAAGACCTTCCCATTTGGAGAAAAGCTGGGATGATTAATTGGGTTTATTAAAGATTATTAACACAAACGAACCCAAATGATAATTAAAACAAAACTTAAATGCAAAAAAAAAACAAACTTCCTCATCTCTTTAAGACACGGTTATGCTTTACAACTGAAACGCATATCTCCTTCGCCTGTCCGAGCCGAGGTCATCCATTTAGTGGGTTTTCTCTTTTCTTCATCTTTCCACTTTGATTTTTTTTCTTTTCAGTTTTCTCTTCACTTTATCATTCATACCACCTTTTTTCTCTTTTCTATATCTTTTCACTTTTTGTTTGGGCTAAGCTTTCTCTCTCGTGTGCTGCTTTCTCTTTCTTTTCATGCAGACTTTTCTTCTCTTTGTCTTGGATTTGTCTTTGGCTTTGACTTTCCCTTGAACTTGGTCCTTTTACTGGAGCTAATCAGTGCTACTTAATGATCGCACGTCGCATGCTGGTTTCCGGGGGCTTAAGAAGGTGTGCAACCCGCATCTCCGGAAATTTTGTATTGTAAAGAGGTCAGCTGACCATGTTTAAAGAGAAGCCGGGAGGCCAACGTTCCATTGTTTTTTGTAGGCATACGACCGGTCGCCATCTTTTTTCCCCAGTGCTGCATAGGACTGTAAATCCTCCTGTCTCTTTGTGGATAGGTCAATTTGGATTTCTCACCACTGGGACAGTATCACATCTTTTTTTTTTTTTTTTTTTTTAGATCGAAAGTATTGATTACTCCTACTGTATGCAGAACCTGCTTTGAATGGCCAAGCAATATACAGCCAAAATTTCGGTCTATACAAGCCGAGGGTCCACTGTATTTAGAGATTTTATGAAAGTATGAGTAGATATTTTCACTTGTTAAGATATCACTTTTTGCAGTGTGTGCTTTGAAGGAATCACATTATCCTTCTGTGTCCTCCTTGGTTGTATTCATGTGACAGATAGCGAAATCATGCTGGTGGGAATTATTATGACCACAAGGAGAAAATGGGAAAATAAAATATATGCAATTTTTTTTTTGTAAACAAAAACTGATTAAATGTGTTGTCTTTTGTAGACAAAAGCGTGTGGTAAAAGAGGTATAGAGAAAATTTAGGGAGAATTTGTGATGTTACCAGTCTGAAGCACCATGTTGTTGCTAGTTTTATTTATTTATTTATTTATTTATTTATTATTATTTCTAATATACTATTTATAGTTCTTCGTGTGGTTTCTCCAACAGGAATTGTACAAATGTATTCTGACATTTCATTTCTAGTTTTAACCCTCTGAGATTCCTTGACTCACTGAAATGCACCTTCAGCACTGCATGGTGCCTCGTGTAGGTTGGACATAATGTAATAACTTGCCTTTGCAAATCTTTGCAATAGCAATATGTGCACTTCATTTCGGCTCTGCTTATTAAATCTCCCTAGCGTCTCTGAGGGATGGCAAAACCTGGAAATTATAGGAATGGCATTGATGGCACTTTGTTTAATTCGATCAGATAAATTGTCAGCATGTTGAGTGATAAAGCATGTACAGAAAGTCATAAGAAGTCCCATTTGCACTTCCACATGGATTGTCGCAAACTGCAAACGCGACTTCTTATGGATTTCTTTCAACAATGGCTTTCTTTTTGCAACTCTTTCATAAAGAGCAGATTTGTGAAGTTCACGACTAATCGTTATCCTGTGGACAGATTCTTCCACCTGAGCTGTGGATCTCTGCAGCTCCTTCTCCAGGCCTGTCAATTTAGGTGGACGGCCATGTCTTGGTAGGTTTGCAGTTGTGCCATACTCTTTCCATTTTCAGTTGATGGATTGAACAGTGCTCTGTGAGATATTCAGAGTTTATGATATTTTTTTCATAATCTAACCCTGCTTTAATATAACTTCTCCCCAAATTTATCCCTGACCTGTCTGGTGTTTTTCTTGGGCTTAATCATACCATTGTTCACTAATTTTCTCAAACAAATCTCTGAGAGCTCCACAGAACAGCTGTATTTATACGGAGATTATATCACACACAGGAGACTCCTTTGGTCCCAATAGGTTTCATTGGATATGAGAGTAAAGGGGGCTGAATACAAATGTACATCACACTTTTCAGATTTTTATTTTTAAAAGGCTGAAAACCATTTATTATTTTCCTTTCACTTCGTGTTGTGTGCCACTTTATCACATAAAATCCCAATACTATACATTTACATTTGTGGTTATAACATGACAAAATGTGGAAATGTTCAAGGGGTATGAATACTTTTGCAAGGCACTGTAATTAGCTTAGATAGCTCATGCTTTACTATAAAGACACATATTGCCATGCTGCAATTGTACTGTAGGTAATGTGCATTGTTTGGTAGTTTATTTATTCATAAGAGACCTGTCCTAGAAACAGTCGAGCCTTTCGGGCATGACGCAATGAGTCCAGCGCAAATAAAAGTGTGGCACAAACGCGTTAAAGATGGTTGAGAATCTGTTAAATGTGATTCATGTTCTGGAAGACCTGCAACAGGCACAACACCTGATAATGTTGAAGAAGTACGGGCTCCAATCAACAATGCAACGGTAACGGTGATTGACATTGCGAGACCTTAAAGTGTGATCCGGAGTTTATTACAGTACATGCAATCTAGTCATAGCATGGCCGCATACTTTCCAGACGGACCATGTATAATGAGTGTGGAACTGGGAAAAGAAAAAGAGAAGAGTCATGCTGTTGTGCTTGCCACAGCAGCAGCAGTTGAAGTGGTAGTAATCTCCAGAACCAACCTTTATATCCATGTGGGTGACAGCCCAAGGGTCTGTACTGAGCTGGAGGCCAAACGTCACTGAGAAAAGTAATATACAATACGGCATATCTACTACGTACTATAGAGCATATTTTAAAACATATACTATATAGCACCATAGCCTTAAAAGCAGGTGTAATTCGATGAGATATAGCGACAGAGCGGCAGTGTTATAAAGCCGGATCAGACTTCTGTGTCCTGAAGGGAACATGCTTTTATCAAATGCAAAAATTCCATATGAATGCTTCTAGCCGTAGAGAAATCTGACCTCGAGCCACCTTTGGGGATCTTCAGTCTGTTCTCACTGACTGAGGCGAGGGTGACAAAGAGAGTGTGTGCCAGAGAGAGGATTGACAAGGTCAGAGAGCATTCCCTCGACTCTCTTATCAGCTGCTGAACAGAGACGGTGACATTGGCCAACCCGCAGCATGGGCCTACATAACACACCCATCCCCCATCTTACATGCTCTGTACAAGCCATGCTTTATTCTTTCATCATTGTGTGTGAATGCGTATGGTTTATTCTTGCAGAGATTTAGGTCTGTTTGTCAGATATATTGCTCTGTGTTTAACTGGCACTTTTTCCTTTACATCCCCCCATTCTCTTACTTACTCTACCAATGCATTGGACTCACCTTGAAATCCCATTTAATCAATCACAGCTGGTCAAACCTTCATTGTGGTTACAGAACTCTATTCGACTTATTCTCTAACAGCACTTTCAACATTTTGTCTAGCAAAAAAAATGATATATATATATATATATATATAGATAGATAGATAGATAGATTATTCATATTGCATTGATATATTATACATCATACTATTTTTATTTTCCTAAAGTGTTGTATACATTTTTTGGCTGACTCTGTACATTGATTACAATCAAGCATTATAGTCATTGGTGTAGTGCTGCGGCTGCAATACGTTGGGATCATTTTATCAAATAACTGACAACAAACAAAATATGAGCTCAACATTTCTGTTATTGAAAACATAATCCATGCATCCTTCCTTCAAGACGAAGAGAGCAATGACCTGATCATACGGGGTATACTTGGCTTTAATAAATCTAACAGCATGTCGTTGTATTTTAGATCAAAGAGGAACCTTACACGAAACAAAAGTCTTTAAAGTTTGACAAATCTAAAATAAAATAAATCATAAAATCACCTGATTTCCATCCTACAGCCATCCACTATTAGCAAGGTAGCAAAAAAAAAGTCTGACACTGTGTTCAGTAAACTCATAGTGACAGCAGAGAAAAATCCTGATTGGCTGATTTTTCTCTTTGCACCCTGGTGTCCTAAAGATGTAGAATATTTTTGGAAAAATTGCCATAGACTTGCAAGTATTACAATAATTAAAGTCACAACATAATGATTTCATTAAAGGCTTTGGAGACCTTAAGGTGTTTCCAGTGGAGTTGCAAAAACAAATACTTTGAATGTATTTAGTCTAGGTTTAGGTCTTTCCTTTCTTGAGCTGATGGTAATACCAATAGCATCTTTTACAACAGAAGAAAAGCACATCAGATTTATAATTAGAACATTTATAATTTTAAAAATCAAAAAGGAATCCTATCTCCATGCTTTTCTGATCAGCACTGCTGTAAAAATTGATTATTTGAGTTTCACTGCTTCACCACAATGATCAGTGTTACAAGCGCTATACAAATGACATTTGAATTGAATGTGCATGTACGGAGTTTGGCAGATGTCCTTATCCAGAGCAACTTAGATTTTTCTCATTATATATCTGAGCAGGGCCATGCTCAAGGGCCCAACTGTGGTAACATGGTGGTGCTGGGGTTTGAACCTGTGACCTTCTGAATCCTAGATATTAACGCCTGGCATTAACTTCTTCTTAATACAGTTTTTGCTTTTACTAGTGACTTTATACTAGTGACAAAGTTGAAGCCTTTTTGTTTTTCTTTCTCTCTTACTTTACTTTAGCTTTATTGAGATGGTGCACCCCAATTTGAACCATTTTCCCTGAGCATTTTAATGATTAAAAGCGACTGACTATGGAAGAGCTATCCTAGCAAGTACAGTCTTGCCCGCTAGTATTGATGGATTTAGTTTCCCTTGACATAGTTTTTTTTCCTCTTTTGGTAGATGTTTAATGTTTAAATGGAAAATTCATCCTTGGTTATTTGAAATACGTGTTGATATTCTATACAAGATTACTTGTGATCTCTCTCTCTCTCTCTTACTCTCTTACTCTGACACAGGCACACGCACACACACGCACTGTCTGTCTCTCTTTCCACACTCTGACGCTCTCTGCTGTCTCTCGGGAAGTGGATTTTCAGGGCAATTTCCTAAAGCCCAAAGACACATCCATCACACAGGGATATTGAAGCTGAGTGCAGCAAGTAAGTTCCTCTCAGTGTAGGGCCATTAGGCCGCTCTCAAACTACAGGGAGAGAGAAGGGCCAAAAAGAGTTTAATCAGCCATGGCATCTCAAAGCAATGTAACCAGGCCACAAACAAACATAGGACATGACCACTGTTAGTGATAGACAAAGGGGTGAGGAGCTTCAGCACCAAGGACAGCAAACATGTCTGGAGGAACCGTGTGTCTGCTTCCTGAAAGAACTTTGTCTCACTCCTGATAGAGCTACCGTACGGTACGCTTCCTGATGGGATTCCCTCTGATTGTGTTTGTGTGTGAGCTTGTCTGTGTATTTATCCCTTGTAAATCTCCTCATTAGCTCCAGATGAGTGATAATATTTGTTCAGCCATGGTAGCCAGTTCTGCACCAGGTCACTCACTCATACACACACACACACACACACACACACACACACACACACACACACACAGACACACACACACACATCCACATCCACGTACACACCTACAGTTGGCCAATACGCAATGTTTAAAATGAGAATAAAATATTTGAAAGAACTGAGCAGTGCGAAACTCATTACTAAAGCAAGGAAACAGCCAGCTGTGTGTGGGTGGTTGATTGTGTGTATATGTGTGTTTGGTTGATTGTGTGTGTGTGTGGGTTTTAGTGTATATGCGGTTGATCAGTATGCTGGTTGATTCTGGAAGAAGTCTGTTTCCTTGGAAACCCACTCTGAAACTAAGAAACACATTCAGTGGTGCAGAACCTGCATACACATGTGTGGGTGTTTATTATCTTCCTAGTTTTCTATTGTCTCTGCAGATGATCTTTCATGACTAAATTGAGAGAGAGAGAGTGTGTGTGTGTGTGTGTGT
>JAOTRS010000011.1:5124083-5141208 GCA_028565755.1 Dinotopterus cunningtoni | reverse complement strand
GATACACTTGGTATCATACATTCTCTCTCGGGACGGGAGGGGCTTCACACACACACACACACACACACACACACACACACACACACACACACACAGCGTGAAACACTTTTTTTTATGTATTTATTTTTTGGGTTGTGGAACGAATAATTTGAGTTTCCATTATTTCTTATAGAAAAATTTGATTTACGAGTGTTTTGGAATGCGAGCCCGCTTCTGGAATGAATTATGCTCGTAATCCAAGGTTCCACTGTACTTATATTTTTGTATATAAAAACAATCAAAACAATTAGAAAAGACAGTATAAATTGTACTGAGTATAGAATAAATGAAATAAATAGACTTTAGATTCAATCTCTCTTAACCTTAATTTATAATCCCTCTTGGCACAGGCAGCTTTAAAAAATGATGTTTTTTAAAACAAAAAAAAAAATTGCAAACTCATTTCGCTTGGCCATTTCGCTTGGCCTTTCACTGACGAAGACAAGTTTTTTAAAGGCTTCCGTAGGTACAAGCTGGACATACGCGTAACGTAGACGCGACCCGGCATTCGGTTTGGCTCAATCCTTCGTATGCCGAGGCAAACTGGTGAAAATTCGTAAGGGGAGGCATTCGCATGCTGAGGTACCACTGTACACACTGTGGGCTCAACATGGTTTGCTAAAACTGAAGTGGAGGACCTTAAACACCTTTTATGATGACTAAGTGTGTGTCTGGTCTTCTTAGCTGACACCAGTGTCTCAGTAATGCTGCAGGATTTATATTTTGTCTGGGATTTGGGCACGGCATACCAGGACCTCATACAAGCTTTTGCTCAAGGAGACTTTCTCCATCTTTCAGATAATCTTTTATGCTCCTACTTCTGCATTGTTAGCAAGAAAGCCAGACTAAGGCGCAGCACTGAGACCGTGAGACCTTGGCAGAGTGAAACACTCACACTCACCCTGAAAGAACTAATGATTGGGAAGGTGTGCCAAATGTGTCTCTTGTCAATAGGAATGAATCACATATACCTCAGACTATTTTTTATATATCATTACAGACAATAATATGTGGGTGTGCAGTTTAAAAAACAATTTTTTTTTACATAATTTTCCACAAATGCTTTGTGGTTTTTGTGCATTAAACCTGAAAGAGAAAGCAAGAGACCAAGAGGAAGAGAGAAAGGGGAGAAAGAGAGAGAGAGAGAGAGATGCTGGACTTGCATCTTAGTTTCACAATCCAAATGCATTTTTTTCCTGCTGAGTCATTACCTCTGATTTCAGAAGGTTGAAAGCAATTCTCTCTCTCTCTCTCTGTGCGCGTGTGTGTGTCGTGTTCTGACCAAAACCGTGTTGGAACTGCCTAACTGGCATATTATAATAATGTGATACACTTATTAATTCATACATACAAATTTTCCTTAAATGCTTAAAAAAGAGAGCTAGGACTCTGTGAAGAACAGTTAACTGTGAAGGACAGAGATCTATAAACAACAGGGATCTGTAAAGGTCAGGTATGTGTGAAGAAAAGAGATCTGTAAAAAATAAGGCTCTGTAAAAACAGAGGAATGTAAACTAACTAACTAACTAACTAGAGTTAAACCTTGGATTGCGAGCATAATTCATTCCAGTAGCGTGCAAAATATAAAGGAAAAATACCTGCACTTTACTTTTGAAAAGAATCGTAGCTGTAGTGATTGAGACCGGGGGGGGGGTACTTCCACACACACGCGTGCACACACACAACACGTACACATTAGTTTGCCGACATTGACTCTTAATCACACAAACTTGTACACACACATGGACACATGGACACACACACCTGTTTGCTGACATTGCCACTAACCCGTACACACACACACACACACACACACACACACACACACACATACACACACCAATTTATTAACTGAGACTCTAACTTACTCAAGCAAACACACACACACACACACACACACACACACACACACACACACACACAGGCATACCGACAGAGACTCTCACTCACAAAAGCTCTCACACACACACACAAAAAAAAACCCACACACACACAAGTGGTCACAGTGTTATAGTAAACAGTATATGTGTGCACAGATATTGTCTATACAAGTGACACACTTTTAAAATAAAGAGGCAGTGAAACATTCATTAACTTTTTGGACAGCTAAAAACTTTAAAATCAGTGAAAATAGTGTAGGTGTTAACGGTCCTGTGATAACCATGCACTTGCACACACGCATGCATCATATGCACTGTGGTACTGTAAGCTGTCACGTAAAAGATTTGATGATGAAAAGGTTTGGTGTTCAAAGCTGCAGGTTCAAGGACGCACTGCTGAACAAGGTGTCATTTTGTTTTTTGTCATCTTGCGTTTCCAGGGTTGAGGGTTCGATCCAGATTGTATGTTCTCCCTGTGCTGTGTGGGTTTATTCTGGGTACTCCAGTTTCCTCCATCAGTCCGAAGGAATTTGTTGTAGGCTGATTGGCGTGTGGCTTTGTGCCCTGAGCACCCTGGGATAGGTTCCAGTCCGAACCTCAACCGTACACAGAAGAATTATGGAAAATGGATACATTGACATTAAAACTGAATTTCTGTGACCATCCTATAGTCGATTATACAGCACTTCACCCTAACAACACTTTCACACACTTAACTCACTTTATGTGGATCATAAATGTGGTATACTGACTAGAAGAATGTGCTGTGTTCCTGCGTTCTTCTTTTCCACTAGAATTACATTAAAGCTCCTTTCACAGTAACTTTTTTTTTCAACTGTCAGCACAGTCTTTACCTGTAACTTCATGAGACGAGGTCAGAATGTAGAATAGGTTTTTAAAAAATCCAGTATTTTCTTTGTAAAAAGGAATCACAAAAGCCCTGAACAGTATTAAATGGCATCATTTTTCCTCACTTGGCCAATCAAGTTGCAAAGTGCAAAGTAGCAACATTTGAGAATAGAGGGCCACTGGGAATATAAACAGCTATAAAGTATGTTAAATGAGATACATTTCAATGTCTGTGACAGCTATGGGTGAGATCTGTTACATTTTTTTTTATATTAGTGAAAAAATGCACTTCTGGCAGTTGTTTTTTCCATACAAAAAGGTCTAGTGGGAATACAGCCTAAGGCTTAGGCATACCAGTTTTGTCACCTAAATTGCAAGAGAAGTTAGACATGCATTTAACATTTTTTCTTAGAGCATGTCTTTTTAAAGTTGTATTCAAAAGACCACTTGTACGGAAAAAAAATGAACATGCAGTACAGTATTTTCTGAACATACACCAATAAGTCATTGGAATACAACCATTAACATTGGTTGCGGGACGGGCCTCTGTGATACGTACAGACTTGTTTGTCTGGCACATCCCAGGGGTGTTTGATCAGATAGGGATCTAGGGAGTTTAGAGGCAAGTAAAAATCAAATGTAATAAGTACAGATTGCAAAGATTAAATCTTACATGAGATCTGGGCCTGTATCTTAGAGCATAAGCATCTCAGAATCACTTCTTGGAATCGCTCTGATAATTTGGGACTTAAAATACTCCTACCTCAGAGTAGGACAATAAAATTATTCCTACTCTTACTTTCAGCGAGGAGTAGGACTGCTCCTAGGAAAGTGTTTGATGTCACAGTTTACAACACTGAGAGCCACAAAGCTCTGTGGCTTATGTAAGTTATTAGTCAAGCAGATTCCTTATATCTACAACTCGATTATAAAATAAGAATTTTATATATTAATTTAATTTAAACTCAGAGTTTGCTACTTGAGGAGAAATGTGACAGTGGTTTTTAGCCAATTACCAATACAGAATCCCTGGATTATTTGAACTCAGTGGTTTCTAGTTTAGTGGAGATAAAGCACAAGACAATCTCTTTCAACTGAGGACTGGCCAGAATTTATTATGACACTTCCATTACAACCTGGTCAGCAGATAGGACAGAATGCCTTATTTACTGTATATATATATATATATATTCACAGACCATGGATTACTGTAAGCAGTTTGCCTTGGTGCTGCTTTTAAACTGCATCCTGTGGATACATACTGGGACACGTTCTCAGTGATGTTCCTGGGGTCTGTGGGTGTTTCAGGTCTTTTAACATAAGGTAACGCAGCTGGAAGTGATCAGCACCCAGTCTGTGTCCTACAGTCTTGCCCTCTTAACCCAAAGCCATCTTGTGGCTCTCTCTTTGTGACATCAGTAATAGATTTTATGGCCCTCCTTTCTTCCAACCCCAGAGTGCCTAAGCTTAGTCAGGACTTTACAAAGCGAGTGAACTGCAGAACCTTGGCGGATGACCTCTATTGGTTTACTGATGATACTGTATGCATGTTTAATGTCAGCTTGTTCACAGACATTTTTTGCACAGTTAACTACTATGCATACAAAAATTTTTTAAGGTAAAAGACCTGATCTTATACACCCCTCTTATAAATAAGGCCAGATTCGGTCTTGTGTGCAGAATCAAGTATATGGTCCAAAAGTTTCGTGTCTCTTGCCATGTCTCTTGTCTTAGAAAACATTGATTATATAGAGCAGAATTTCTCATAATTGTAATACAACAACAATTTAAACTATATTTGTCACATACACAACCATACGCATTATAATATGCAGTGAAAACGTTATACAACTGTCCATGTCCATAATAATAGAAAAGAAAAAAATTAGGAACTAGACAATATCGCTATTGTCCCACAGTGCCACCGTGCTCACTCTGCAGTATCATGAAGGACAACAAAAACAGGTGTTCGTATGCTTGCTCTTGTGTGTGTTGGTAAATAGATTTTCTTTGTGCAGTCCTATCAATTTACAAGAGACATTTAAAAAAGCAAGCAGTGCGCAATCCTGCACCTGAGATTAACCACAAAATCAATCTGAGAGAGAGAGAGAGAGAGAGAGAAAGAGAGCGAGAGAGAGAGAGAGAGAGAGAGAGAGAGAATAAAGATATAAAGTAAATGAAGATTGCTTTAGTTGGTCTTTTCCACTAGTGGTGCTGCTCTGTATTTTGACACACACACGCTCCAGGCAAGATCAGATTGAATGAACTAATATCAGGGAAATTGGTTTAGGGTTTGTTCTATTTGTTTGTTTGTGGACATCCAGCTCAGCAGGACTGAGTAACAACAATAAGACAGGTGAGAATGGAAAGAGACAGTTTAAAAAAAAAAAGAGCAATGCGGCAGCAGAAAGACAGGAAGATTGGTGGCTGTGTCTAAATAAATTAAAATGCAGTTAAGTAAGAGTTTTCTTCATTAGAGCAATTAACACAGACAAATCCTGAAGCACCAGCAGTCAGGGACATCATAAGTATTTTCATAATCATTCATAGTAACAAATAGTAGATTCAACAACGAGCACATGCTACACATGGAAGTACTGTAGAATCTGTAGATAAACGTGAATGAGAGGAATTCAGGGTAGAAACAGCTAACCCTAACCAAGGTCATGCCTTAATTCAAAAATTGTGTTTGATCCACAGAACCAGAGAACAGGCCCAGGAGACATGGGGAACCAGGATCCAAAACACACCAGCCTAAATGGAGGACTGATGATGGTGAGTTAACCTGGATATATTACGCACATAGTGTGTTACTGTCGAAAAGCAATTTTTATCAACATGTCCCTGCCTATTAGATGGTAAATGAAGGCACATGGAAAATGTAGGCAAGTGAAAATGAAATGTAATAAGTACAGATTGTAAAGATGAAATCTGACATAAGATCTGGGTTTGTATTTACTAAGCATCTCAGTATCACTTCTTGGAATCGCTCTGAAAGATAATTTGGGACTAAAAATACTCCTACCTCAGAGTAGGACATAAAAGTTATTCCTACTCTCACTTTCAGCGATGAGTAGGACTGCTCATAGGAAAGTGTTCGACGTCACAGTTTACAACACTGAGAGTCGCAAAGCAGGATACAAATTTTTGTGAGGTGTAGTATTTATGATAGCTTTTTCTGGTTTTAAACTGTGGAAAATCACAATGTTGAAATTAGTGCAGTTGTGTGAAAGCTTTATGCACATAGACAAAACTCGGATGTGTGATTTGGCTGCATGTTATTCTGATCAGACTTCTCCAATTACAATTATTTCAAGCCCCTATAATAGAGCTGGGTAGGACTGTCAGAATCTGAGCTGGAGAGAAAATGATTCTGTTTTGCTTGTGGCGTAAAATGTTAAGCAAAAATTAAAGGAAAGATACAGAGTGAGTGGTTTCACAAATTGCTGTCCAATCAATGCCACCTGTCAGTTTGCCCATGTACCCTGAGGAATGTGATAACGGTAAATGCTGTAATTTCAGCTTATAATGTAATCACAATCTGTTGGTACACTTCAACATGAAAAATATGTATATACCTCTCTTCTGACGGTCACATGATGGCATCAAAGTTTGTGTGACTACATTTTTTTGAGTAATGCAGCTCTATTTTTATAGACATTGTCGCCCTTTTATAAAGAACTGGCTTCAAAAACAAGAATTGAGAAGCTGACTCCATGGATCCAGATGCTGAGTAATTTACTGCAGAACTCAAGAACTGACTCAAAATCTGCTGAGTCCATAACTCAAAAACTGACTCCGTAACTGAACAGAACTGACTACAGGGATGCCTTTATACCTTAAGTATTGACTCATTGCAGAACTTAATAATGGATTCCAGTGCCTAGCCTACCACTGATGGCAAAACTCAAGAGCAGATTCATGAACCGAGTTCATAAAATTCAGATTCATAATAAAAACCCACTGTACTCTAAAAAAACCATACTGTAGCTCTAGAAGCTGAAAAAAATGATTGCAGAACTCAAGAATTGGCTCCAAATCACATGATTCCATAACTTAAGAACTGTCTTTGTAACTCAAAAACACACTTCAAAACTCAAGAACTGATTGCAAAGCCTGACTTTAGAACTGATTCATGAACTCAAAAACTGCTACACAAGAGCAAACTCAAGAACTGACTCCATACAGTAGCTTTGGAAACATAGAACTAACTCAAACAACTCTTCACTCCATAACTTACGAGCAGACTCTGTAACTCAACACCACACTCTAAAACTCAAGAACTGACTCTACACCTTAAGAACTAACCTATCAACTTTATAACTCTAGACTTATTTCCATGTCAATGCATTACTTTAAATAACTATCAATTCTTAGTAACAGACTCAAACTTCTAGCCTCTTGTAATTTATCCGAGTGAATGCATTACTGGTACATTCAGAGGTAGTTTTGATGGCTGTCTATTCTGTTTTTTTCTTGCAAATTTGATCTGTTGCCATGGCGACTGCAGCCCCACTCACCAGTAATTGGGACACTGTGGTAGGTGGGAAAAGTGCTGACATTTCACCCCTGGGGTTCAGGAACCCTAATTGCACCTGAGCTTTATTTGAATAGGTATAATTAGGGCACTTGACCTCCTTATATAACAGAAAGAGTGAGATGGAAGGTGGGGGGTAATATACTGTATATGAATCAGAGTAAAATGCAGCAGAGAGCCTAACACTTCCCCCAGCGATCAGTGCCATTGCAATAAGATTAACGTTACCTGACAGATTGAAAAAAATACTTATAAACCCACTAATCCAAAAGAGGATGGGTTTCCTTTTGAGTCTCGAAATGAGTTTGCTTGCCTTTGGCTTGTTGATCAGGGATCAGTGTTTATGTCTAGCTTTTGGATTATTTGTGTGTCTCAGTTGTTACTGTAAATTAAAGTAGCCTTAAATTATAGGACTGTGTTATCGGTATGCATACAGTACAGTATGAAGTTTTCAGCCAGAATAATGCTGATTTAGAAGTACATCTATAAACCAAGTGAGCCGCAGTGGTGTAGCTCATTGCATACTGAGACAATGTTAGCTGGATGAGATACTGTATGCAGATGTTTAGTGATTGCAGTCAGATGCACAAAAAAATCATGTATGAATGAGAACAACAAACTCATTACCGCTACAGGGTCTTCATGTGAATGTGCGCATTTATGTTTCCAGGCGCTTTTATGTAAAAAAAAAAAAAAACAAGGTGGGAGAAAAAGCACTGGAAACCCAACATGCTGCTGTTCAGCCAGATGTGTGTGTGGGCCATTTATAAGCCAGGTGTGTAGATCATACCGCCATCCTGGACTGTATGCACTGATTAAATTAACCCACAGAGAGGCAACCTAGAGAGAAACAGCACCATACCTTATGTAACCTCTGACCCCAGCACCTGCCACGGTGCTACTGTTTTATCACTATGCAGGTGGAATCTCATGTTGTATTGCTTTAGGTAAGAAAGCAAGATATGATTAACATGTACAGGATGAACCGTCTGTGTGTGTTTTGAGTGTCTTACTGACTGACAGGTTATTAACTCAGAATCACTGAAATGAAATGAAATGAAACACCTGGCATATGTTACTAACAAGGATCCCTGATGCAAGGTTACATTGGGGTTCAGGTCACTCCTATGTTTTTTTTTTTTCTATTTATATTTAAATTAAAATCTATTGGATTCTTGTTAAGGATTAGTCAAAGGGTGTTACTTTGTTAGCTCTTGATAGTAGTTCTCGTGGAAAGGTAAATCGTGGGTATATATCAGGGGTGTTCACGTCAAACTGGGACTTGTAATTAACTTTTTTGTGCAGGAAAGGTGTAAAAACAAATGAAAATTACAGATAAGTTCAAACACAGTATGCTGATGAGACTCTTATCTGCAGTAAAACATATGTTTTAAAGTAAAACATATAATGTTTTACATGTTTTGAAGAAAGCCCCACCTCTACTAGTGACGATGGAGGTGGCTTGGAGCCCTCTGCAGTCATTCCTGTGAGCATTCTGCGAGTGGAACGCCTGATCCTTAAAAATTGATGGATAACATGTCGCCAAATTGCAAAGGAGATGCATCTGTCATTTAGCAACACCACTTGTACATTTCACGAACTCGCCTGGGAGTTATTTCTGAAATCACCCCAGGCCATTTCTATATGTTTGGGCCATTAAAGGAGTTCCTGGGAGGCCAGTGTTTCAGAAATGAAGCAGGCAGTCTGATCATAGCTCTGTCACACTGAGGCTTTCCTTCCTTGATGGTATCCAAACACCAGTAAAAAACCGAGATAAGTGCATTAGTGTAGCAGGGGAAGTATAGAGAAATAAAGAGAGTGTTTAATTCTCATAACTGTATTCTGTTATTCTGCACAATCAATTATCCAGGGTTGATTTTGACTCGAACACCCCTTGTGTTAATGTGTTCACTTTAATACCTTATCCCATACGGTGACTTCTACCTCTACGTCCATGTAAACGGATTGAGTTGTTGTGGTCAAGCTTACTGAATAAGTGTACAGTGAGAGCTCTTTATAGCAGAAAGCGCTAAAGTTTTTAGTCTTTAGGATAGAGGACATTGCATTTTCTGGTTTCTTAGTACTATAACAAGCATTTTGCCTTATTAGCTTTAAGAGAATGGAGAGATGCTGCTGAGAGACTGTTTATACGGGCTGGGTTTCCTGTGATAATTTACTACCAGACATTGCAGCCCAAAGATTTTTTTATGAAGTAAAACTACATTCTTATAATATTTACTTATTTTTTCCCCCTCAAAGGTATATTCATATTTGTGTGTCATCTCTATAAGCACTGCAGTACAAATGGTTGCAGTACAAAATGTTTATGGTGGTGTGAAAGCAATACCTTGGAGTTTGATATTTTTCCAAGCGAGTGATAAAATATTGTACTATAAAATAAGCTTTACATTACATGTAGATGATTTTCCCAAATCCTATCCAATCCTAGTCCCAAATTATGCTCAGTGTACTGTACATGCGATGGGCTCAAGATCCCCTGTGACTCTTCTTAGTTTTAAATTTTAACTAAACTGCTTTAACAATAAAATAAAATTGTTTTAATGTTTTAAATTCATTGGTTGCATACGAATTCCGAATTTCTTTCCTTTTAGTTGAATTGAATTTATAAAAGATGATATATTATTATGGTGACTAAACGCTTTGTAATACTATAAAATCTACAAACATTGATTCATTGAATGTCTAATATTTCTTTTTTGTTTGCTGGTAAAAACAGGCTCTTGAGAATCTGCTCACAAGTGGATAAAAACTATTTTGTTTTAACAATCGACAGCTTGCCAGATATCTGGACAACTTGCTTAGATTGCCAATTAGTCCTGCCTCAATAGCCAGAAAAAAAAGTTCATTAGTCTCTCTGGAGCATGGACTGTAACATGGGGCAGACAGTGTGATTGAGTAGTCCAATTGCCAAGCCATTTTAATTATATTTAATTCCACTTAAAGGCGAATAAATAACCCGCCAAAAGTGAAAAGGTCAAGCACAGTCTTCTAACTGAGTATACGAATCAGTCAAGCAAACTATTACACTTATTACACTAAGCTGTCCAACATATAATGATGACAGTAATTACAAATAATAACAGATTAAAGTGCAAGTTTAATGTTGAGTCAGGAGATTTCTAGCCCTCTTGGAGCAGAATTAACCAATGGAGCAGAAAAGCTGTTAAGAATAACATTGACACTACTTCCTGCTCAAGCTCTAAAGTTAATGAAACACACCAAGCTTTATTTCCTATATTATGTTTAAAGGGAAAGCTTTGTAAGATGGTGTTAACAGCTATTAGAAACCACACGGAAAAACAAGCTGCTAAAAGCGCACTTGAGTTTTGGAGAAACATCTGAACTGTTATAAGAGGTATCTGCCGAAAACCAACCAACCAACCGAACAAACAAACAATCATAAAACTGTTATTTTCAGGGGTTTTTTAAGCACTCATCTTCATTTCTCCCATATCAGTTTTGTTAACTTCTACCCACTCACTCCACCAATCTTTACTTCACACACCTCTACTTCATCTCTATTTATCCCTATTCATTTCCATTCATCTCTACTCATTTCCACTTACCTATGCTCATCTTAATTCAGCTCCACCAATCTTTACTCCACACCTCTACTTTCATATCTCCATTTATCTTGATTCAACTTTACACATCTTTATTTATCTCCGTTCATCTCTACTCATATTTGTTCATCTCCATTCATCCTCATTCATCTCAACTCATTTCCACTTATCCATATTCATCTAGATTCAGCTCTACTCATTCATCTCATTTATAGTCTTTCATAGATTTTCATTCATCTCTGCTCATCACCATTTAACTGTACTCAGATCCATTCATCTCTAACCATCTCCACATATCTTTGCTTATCTCCATTCATTTATACTCATCCCCATCCATCTCTACTCATCTTCATTTATCTCTACTCATCTTGGCTTATCTCGATTTATCATTGCTTATTCCCACTTAACTTTACTCATATTGATTAATCTCTACTCATCTAAGTTTATCCCTGTGTATCACCATTCAGCTATACTCAAAAGTCTTAGGCACATGCAGATAAATGCTATATAGAGCAGGTATTACCTCAAAAAATTCTATAGATGCCTGAAACCAGTAATTACTGAAACAAAGTCAGTGTTTGGTATGACAATGCTTTGAGGATCTTTTAGTCTCAGGTCCAATTTTTGCAGTTTTATAAAGGAATTAGAAACTAAGTTTTAATGAACATCCTGCAGAACCACCCACAGTTCTTCTGAGGACTTTGACTGTTGCACCTGCTTCTTTTCTGCTTTTTTTGCAACCCAGCAGCCTCTTTTTCTGTCTGAAAAGTGGTTGCTTATATAATGTGCTACTTCTCTGGCATATAAATATTTTTCTGTAACATTCAATTTTGTGTTGGAATGTTAATGTTTGGAAGTCAGAAATGTTCTTGTACTAACTATATAAACTATAAAAATTAAATCCACAAGAAAGTTTGTACTAAAAACAAAGGGTGCCTAATCCTTTTGCTTATCATCTTTACCCCTCCTCACTTATTTCTCTTTAACTTTACTCATAGTCTTATTCTACTTATTTCTACTCATTTTGAATCATCTCTGCTCATCTCATTTCATCTCTGCTCATCTCATTTCATCTCTGCTCATCTTATTTCATCTCTGCTTATCCCCACTTATCTCGATTCATACTTATCCTTACTTGAACTATATGGACAAAATTATTTGGCCAAACCTAGTGTATATAACCTAGTGGTGTAGTGGTTAACACTGTCGCCTTGCACCTCCAGGTTTCGGGTTCAATTCCCATCCAGGCTCAATTCTCATCTCGTTGTGCGTGGAGTTTGCATGTTCTCCCTGTGCTTGGTGGGTTTCCTCCGGGTGGTATAGACGATGAGTGAGTGAGGTGTTGGGATAATGCTATGCTTCCAACTTTGTGGTAAAATTTGAAAGCAAGGACTATAAAGACATGGTTTGATGCATTCGGCGTAGAAGAACTTGACTGGCCCTAACACAGAGCCCTGACCTCAACCCCATTGAGCACCTTTGGAATGAAATGGAACGGAGATTGAGAGCCAGGCCTTCTCATCCAACATCAGCTCCTGACCTCATAAATATTCTACAGAATGAATAGACACAAATTCCCACAGGAACACATCAAAATCTTGTGGACAGACGAGTAGAAGTTGTTATAGGTGCAAAAAAGGGACCAACTCTATATTGAAGCATATGTATTTGGATACAATATCATTGCAGGTTTGATCCAATACTTTTGTCCCTATTGTGTATCTCTACTTATCTTGATTCATCATTGCTATCCATATCTACTGTACTCTTATTCACTTACCTTCTCTTATTTCTATTCATCTCAATTAATCTCTGTCCGTTTCTACCTCTCTCTACTCAATTCCATTCACCTCTACTCATCTCCATCTACTGTATCTTTCATTTTTACCCATCTTTTCTCATCTCTATTTATCCCCCATCATCTGTTTTCATCATCACTCATCTCTCCTAATCTTTGTTTACCTCTAGTCATATTCATCTTCATTTACTCCTCAACTTTCTTCATCTCAGTTACTCATCTTCATTTGCATTCACCTTCACTCATCTTTGTTTATCTCTACTCATTTCCATTCGTCTCAATCCATTTCCATTTATCCTCTTTCATCTCCATTTGTTTCCATTTACTCATCTCCAGACATCTCCAACCATTTATAAACATGTGCACTCATCTTTATTCAGCTCTACTCATTTTCATGCAGCTCTACTCATCTGCGCTTCACTCATTTCAATTCATCTCTGTTCATCTTTAGTTGTCTACATGGCATTGTGTTTTTTTAAGGCCAGAATGGCTTTCTTTATCAGTTAAATACTTGAGCAGAAGCCCGGGTGCTGCAGTCACTGTCCTAATTAGAGATGACTGATTAGTAAAAGGCAAAAAGATGTGATGAAACTTAAGACAAAAAGCTGTTTTGCTGCAGTTATTCCCAGTGTGGCCCATCACGATGACAAGAATCCCCGCTTCTCTCTAGCAGAGCTATTGAACAAGCTGGGAATTGGGTAAGAGCTTACTTTATTGCATGAAGAAGTGTTGCAAACCTACTTTACCATGTGAGAGGGTGGGAAGGGCATATTGTACCACTTTACCCTAAAAGGCACAACCAAGTTTTCACTCTTGCTCTGAGAACCAACTCATTACTCATAATAGCCCTTGTAAGATCACCTCTATTTACACACCTATTACAACTACTGTATGTGAGATGAGCTGGAGTGATGCTCTTTCCTCTACTTCTTGTTGGGGTTAAAAAAAAAACCAAAGCAACAGTATTGATAGATGACATAATAGATGAGGACGGAGTCTTAGTCAGCACTGATAATCAGGAGTGACTAATCCGGCTATCTCTGCCGTATAGAGACTTGAGGGCATCCCAGACCCTTCCACAAGACTATAGCGACTAAAGGCAAAGCTTTCCGAGATAAAGCTACCTGTCAGAGCTGAGTATAGGCACACAGATGCTTTCTTTCTCTGACTCTTTCTTTTCCGCTTCCATCGACTCAGTCCTCCTGATCTTTGCCTTTAATTTTATTAAAATGTCTCTTGATTTTTCACTTTATAGTTAACGTACTGTATATAAGGGATGTCACAAATAAGATTATCTAAGCATACACAAGAACAGATATGAATAATGAAAGCAATTTTCATGGGGCATCTGATCGCTGGAATCATGTGGGACACAACAAAGCATCAGGCAAGCTGGCATCTCTCTGTAAAAACGCCGCCTTGTGTGATGGTCTCATTGCAAATGTACTTGTGTAAAAGAGCAGATGTTATGTAATTATAGATTAGATCAAGTACCGATGCTAAAAGGGATCACTCATGCACATTTATTTCCCAGCGCTGAGTCAGATGGGTAGGTGTGTGTCGGTGTGCGTTGGCGTGTGGTGCGAGGAGACCAACCACAGAGCAGAGACATCCCCTTCCTCCATCCCTACAGACCTGATCCTCTTCAACTCCGGAGACATACTGTATCGCTACTTACCTCTCTTTCTCATAAAGCTTTTTAAGTACAGTGTTTTACCATTAATTATTGTGAAAAAAAAGAAAAAACCTCCCACATATTTTTTTATCCAGTTTTATTAGACTGACCTCTAATTTTAATCTGTGACTGTTTGGGATTTCATCCCCCCCTGAGTAAGGCACTCTGGTTTCTGCAACTTTTGTTTCCTCTAATGGAGATTTCCTCCTGCGGGAGTTCACTCGATTCAAAGAGCTGAAGTAGTAATGTGGGACATTGTATAATATAATACAATATAAGGTCAATTTACTTTTCCTGCTTTAGTCATCAGGATTTGATTTTCTAGCTCCTTCGGTGAATTTATACACGATGTGCCTTGATTTTCTTTTACATTTTTTTACTTTGCTGTTATGCCGTAGGTGTGCCATTATACAACATTAAACTGATGTGGAAAAGTTTATGTGTCTCCATATCAGGCTAACCGTAAGGACCGAGATTTGTCTCAGTTTGTCCACAGCAGCTGATTCCTCTCCAACAGAGACATCTAATGATTGCAGCGATTAGATTGTTGCTGACTTGGTGTAATGATCTTGAAGTTGTCATGGTAACTGTGCAATTCAGACTCAAAAGTGTATATATTTGTTCATTTTTTTACACAGTAGCATTACACTGATCGGCCATACAATTACAACACAAAACATTAAGGCTAGTATTGTGTAAGTTCCCTGTTGTGCCATCAGGGCAGCTCTGGGGGCCTCCGGGGTTTGAGCTGGGGTAGCTTGGGAGTGGTTCCTTTGCTTGTTGTGGGTTGCAGGGTAGGGCCTCCATGGACGAACATGTTTGTCAGAGGCGTCCCATGGGTACCTGATCTCAGTTCCATTGATCCAATGGGTGCTTGATCCAACACCTTGATCAGATTTGGATCTGGGGAATTTGGAGGCTGGGTCACTGGCCTTGGGGTCTTTGTGCAGTGGGCTGTGGTGCACTGGGTGTTCTGGTGGCTATCTATTGGGGCAAGCATTGACTTTAGTGTGGGAAAACTTTTTTTTCCTTTGCAGTTACATTTACATTCAGGCATTTGGCAGATGCCCTTATCCAGAGCGACTTACATTTTTTTAAATCTCATTATACGTTTGAGCAGTTGAGGGTCAATGGCCTTGCTCATGGGCCCAACACGGCCAACTATGTGGTTGTGGGATTTGAACCTGGGACCTTCCAAAACCGTAGTCCAATGCCTCAAGCACTGAGCTACCCCTGACTCCGCCCCCTTTAAGCATGGGTGAGACTTTGGTGCCTGTGATCCTGTAATCAGTTAACTGTTGGTATATATTTTATAACGATTGTTAATGCGGTAATGTTATTGCTGATCAATGTGTATGAACACACACTCACGTAGGAAACCCTCTCTCACTCTCTTAAGATCAGATCTCTAAATTTTTCCTGTTAAGTTCCATGATCTATCCTCTAAATTCAAACCAGACACTTTTTACCCTGAAAGTGAATTAAAGTCTTCTGTGGCACTTTAGTTGGAATGACGTCTTTCACCCTTACTGTGTTCGTTTTATGAGGCCTTGTTTCCTGTTAATGGTGAACATGTCCCTTAAACTCCCATTACATCCTTTAACCAAAACATTTTTTCAATCCCCACAATGGGCACAGCCGTTTTATTTGCTTTATTCCGTAATGAAATGTGAAACAGTAATTATGCTGCACAGAAAGAGGACAGCGCTGTTAACGCTATAAGTCCTACAGAGTGATGACACTGCTCTCTCTCTCTCACTCTTGCTCAGTCTTTCTCATTCTCTCGCTCGCTCCCTTTCACCACCGTCACCCAGCATGTCTCTCTAAATGAAGGGGTATTTTTCGTTCACTTTTATTTTTCCTCACTCTGTATCGCTTCAGGTAGAATGGAAATGTAAGAACGGCTTTTTCATTATTATTACATCAAAGCATGTTGACATTAACACCAATTATTCCTAAAGCACTTTGTGTGTGTATGTGTGTGTGTGTGTGTTTGTGTGAGTGGGTGGAAAAGAAGGCGAGAGTGAGAGAAAAAGAAAGTTAAGTGCCTGGGGATCCAAAGGAAAACAAATTGAATTTCATGAGGTTCACGGTAGGTAAAAAAAAGGTCCATAAAGAGAATGAGGTTTGATGTTTATATTAAGAAAACTTTAATGTTTTGCATCATTATAAGTATGTCTATAGTATGTGTGAGAGATTATTCTGTCCACCAAAGAGAGCTGGGAAGGGTATGCGTGTACATGAATGTTGTGATATGGGATCATGTGTTAGTGGGAACACAACACAACCAGTGTTGGGGGACGTTACTTTTTAAAGTAACTAATTACATTACAAAATTACTGCCATTAAAAAGTAATCAGTTACATTACAGCGTTACTTTCTGATAAAAGTAAACAGTTCGAGTACTTTTCCACTGCAGAAAATGAAAACTCCATTGTTATTCCTCATGCACGTTGTTTTAGTCAAGACCTTTATAATTATTCTACCATCATCACTTAGTGGAGTTTGGCCTATAATCTGTTAACTACTAAGACCCCTATCTCACCTACGCGGTTTTGCGCGGAGGCCGTAAGTACGCTTCATCATGATTCACCGCAAGTTTTGGCACTGTAATTAGGTTTCTATCTTTCCGTGCGTCGGTCCTCGCATAGTCAAACCGCATAGGAGAGATATAACAGCATATACAGGGTATAACAGCAGGAATAACAGAGGGGGGCGGGTTATCGGGGGCGGGGCTTGTAGGACGACTTTCACACACACACA
>JAOTRS010000011.1:5071894-5099117 GCA_028565755.1 Dinotopterus cunningtoni | reverse complement strand
ATTACCATTCGGAAATTCTGTCTGGTCATGCATTTACTTGCATAATCTCCCACAGTGTCATTTTATCTACACTATATAGATAAATGTCGTAGTTTCAATTGCAATCACAATATGTGTCAAAATATTCACAATACTTAGATGTCTCTGTCTAATGCTTGCTTAGGAAATAAGCCACTCAGAGGAGATTTGATGCACATGTAATACAGCACAATTAATTTCATAAAAATCTAAATTGCAATGTGAACCAGTGCAATATAATAATAATAATAATAATAATAATAATAATAGCAGAAATGTCCAATTTATAACAGGGAATGCATGAATAGTCAGTAATTCATGTGCATTGCTAGTTTTGCAACTACTCGTGTGTGTGTGTTGTTTTGGTGACCAAGATGCTGCTTTTTAAATATGAATATAAATAACGAATATGAAGCACCTGTAGGCATCATGCTGAAAAACAAAACAAACAAACAAACAAACAAACAAACAAACAGAAAATAGCGAAGGTCATGGTGGCGAAGGTCTTGTTGTGAAAGAAAGATTTTAGGAAATAATAATAATAATAATAATACAAAAAAAAAAAAATTAAGCCTGGAAATATAATTTGCCTTCGTGCAACTCCTTCTATCTTATCTATACATTTTATCTATACTGTATAAATGAGTTTAATTTATAAACATAACAATTAATAGTTGAATGTCATCATTTAAATTGCAATCGCAATATGTGTTAAAATAATCATAATGTTAATTTTTTTTTTTTTTTTTACCAAATTGCACAACCGTATGCACAAGCTTCTGGCACATGCAGGAAAACTTTACGCGAGGGTCCTGTGGTGCGAGAAATAGTCATGTGCTCCTGCAATCCCACAATAGAACCCTGGATAAGTGAACGAAGTTTGCAACATGTGCCAAGAACTCCTGGTAAATAATACAAAGCATTTTTGAGCAGCGAGATCAGTTTTCAATGGAGACCAAAACAGCCCAGGATGTTCTCAACAACAACAACAACAACAACAACAAATGCATGTGTAGAATGCGGATATTATCAGGAAAAAAAAGAAACAATTCTAAAACTATTCTAGGATTCAAAACCCAGATAGCAAAATTTGACTCCGACCCGGATTCGACTCGTATCCGTTTTGCTTCCGGCAGATCCACATCACATCTGCTCCAGATCTGGATCAAAGTCTTCTGCTATCTGGGAAGGAGCTCACTTTAAAAGCACAACAGTATTCCTGATGGTTCGAGCTAAATCTGATTACATGAATATACATGATGCAAGAAAATACCAGTTTTAGGATACTTAGCTCCAACTTACTTTTCACCCACCCACACACACACACACACACACACACACACACACCAACACGATTTCAGTTTCAGTGATGTTGCATAATTAGTGACCCTGCAAATTACGAAGATGTCGCTACATCTTTTTCAGTTCTCATCCTCCTCTTTCAGCCATTCTTGAGTAAAATGTGTGATTTTTAAACCCATCGGTGCTGTAAGCCAGCGCTTCTTCTGGTGAGAATTTATTTAATCTCTACACTCTTACCATGTGATAAGCAAATTCAGCTCAGTTCTCTTCCCTCACTTCCTCTGATTAATCGACATAACCTACTTTTTGCGGGCCGGTGTTTAGCCAGGCGACACACGTCTCACTCCATTTACCATCTGACTAAATATTCTAATTTATCTTCAGCTAGGAAAGCAGAAATGTTTAGGACGTTTATTAAGAGCGATCAAGAATGATGCTGAAATGTTGATGTTTAGTTGGTGTGAGTGTGTGTGTGTGTGTGTGTGTAGTTTACTCCTGCAGAATAAACTGCGAAAATAAGTTCTTCTATGTATAGAAGAAAACATTGAATATTACATTGGAAGGTGCATTTAAAGTTATGCTCGGTCAAGTTTTAGTTGTTTTAGTGGCATAACAGGAGTTTGCACATTCTCACAGTGCTTGGTGGGTTTTCTACGGTTTCCTCCCACAGTCCAAAGACATGCAGATTAAGCTAATTGGCGTTTTCAAATTGCCTATAGTGTGTGTGTGTGTGTGTGTGTGTGTGTGTGTGTGTGTGTGTGTGTGTGTGTGACAGTGTGAGTGTGCGTGCCTGTGCCCTGCGATGAACTGGCACCCCATCCAGAGTGTTTTCCCGCCTAATGCCCTGAGTCCCCTGGGATAGGCTTCAGGCTTCTGCACAGGATAAGCATGGTAGAGAATGATAGAGAGAGAGAGAGAGAGAGAGAGAGATTAATACCATTTTTTACATTAGCTGCTAAAATCTGTAATATTTGTTGTTCTTTATTTCTCTAGTCTGCCATCAGCCATATATTATTCACACCAACAGTTGTTTGCTTACAAAAAAATATTTTTATCTTATTCTTCAATTTATTTAGACTTATTTGGGCAAAAAAGATAAGATCATGTGTTTAATATTCACCAGTGTTAGTTACAACTACACATCTTGCCATATCTATCTATCTATCTATCTATCTATCTATCTATCTATCTATCTATCTATCTATCTATCTATCTATCTATCTGTCTGTTTGTCTGTCTACCTACTTACTTATCCATCCATTCATCTGTCCAACCATACATACATTAAAATAAAAGAAAGGTTTTGTCAGTACGTTGGTCAGAACTCTTTCAGTGATATCTTTGTTTCATACATTGGAGGACCCAAAATCAGTCTCAAAAAATCCTGTCTGTATATCTGTCTGTATGTCTGTTCAGCCAGAATTTTTCACAGCATCACGCAAACCAGATTTTAATGAAACTTTGTCAGTATTTAGGTATTTGCCTACAGTTAACCTGCACCATAAACCTCTTTAAAATGTTGAGTAGAAGTGAAGTTATGAGCAGTTATGTGCCAGATTATGTCTAGCGCGATTTTTCTAATTTAGCGCTTTTGCCCTCGAGGTGGGCATGGCTATACGTGTCACTCAACAGAGCGCTAGTGTATAGACAGAGTAGGCAGAAGACATCGAAATGACAAAATCCTCAAGAAACAGAAAGAAAAGAAAGTTTAAACCCAGTTTGTTTCATATGAATTTCATGACACTTTTGCAGTACTTAGATACCTGCCTGCTGTTTATCCCGCACCATAAGTGAAATCTGAAAGTAAAAGCGATGTTATGAAGAGTTAGTTGCCGAATTTAATCATCTACTCTAAAATAAGCTACTAATAAGCTACTTCAATGTAAACAAACACCTGCACCAATCGATTTTAATTAGAAAAACTGAACAGTTTTTTTTTTCCTGGGATTAATTCATATTTGCACAGTTTAAATAAAAGCGCTGAAAGCTGCTTTTTTCGATTTCTCATCTGTGATTCACTCTCGGAGAGTTCTGTCGTACAGAAAGCCAGGCAGACGTGGGCTTCAACCTGAAATAATAATATCACTGATTACATTAAAACTGATCAGCTTATTTTTAGCTTTAATCTTTTAACTATTTCTAGAAACTCATTCCCTGTCAACGACGTGTACTTACATTAGTGAACTCTGAACACAAAGTCTTAATTTGGACAAACACGTACCTGGAATAAATCTTAATGAATAAAGGGATGAATGCTGGTACTCTCTCTATCTAAACGTCTTTTCTCGTGTCTTCTGTTTCCTGATTTCTTCTCCCTTTCTTGTCTCAGTTCCACCCTTATCTTCATGAGTTTTTTTCACCCTGGCTCTTTCTGCCTCTTCTGTCTCAGCATTGTCTATTTTTATCTTCACGCGTTTCCTGGCTTCTGTTCCTTCATCCTGGTGTCTTTCTCTGCTCAGCTTCAACTTACTTCACATCGTTTTACCTGTCTTGCAGTTACCTTGTTTCTCTTATCTGTCTGGTATCCGCTATGTGCCCAGACCATTACTCTAATTTTTTTGTGAGCTGCCCAGTAATTCTTTTGGGAATTGTGCTGCTTTGATTAGAAGTTTTCTGATTCAGCACATCAACATAGCTGCTCAAAAATGTAAAACTTTTTAAATTCTAAATATATAGTTAAGTTTAGCCTTTATTCATCACATGTACATTACTGCACAGTGAAATTCTTTATTCTTCACATATCCTAGCTTTCGTTAGTAAGCTGGGGTCAAAGCACAGGGTCAGCCATTATATGGTGCTCTAGATCAGACAGGGTTAAGGGCCTTGCTCAAGGGCCCAACAGCAGCAATCTGGCAGAGCAATGGAACCACGGTCTCACATGTGACAGGCAGAGATACTCTCCACTAAACTAACGAGACGTATATAGTGTTGAATAAAAATTACGCATATGCCATGTACTATAGTTTTCCCTGTGCAGAAAACAGGTTATGTAACTAATTAGTTTTAGCCTATCTGGCTGAATGAAATGATAAACTAGTGAAAATTGGCTATGAGACAATGGTTTTCAGCTTGTGGAGCCATGGCCTGGGTTATCTCCAGACCTAAACGTAATAGGAAATTGTTGGACAATGGTGAAGAAGGAAGTACAGTAGCAGTTGTGAAACCATCTTCTGTACATGATATCCAGGAAGCAATTAAGCAGGCATGGACTGAATGAGTGACAAAAGAGTACGACAGATGTCTTTTTGACTGTACACTCATGCTTTAAAAAATAAAGAGCTACTGTATATAGATACTAAATAATATGAAGAGATTTTTAAAGGGATTTTTATTCATTTTAAATGCTCGTAGTGTGTGAATGAGTGCATGCAAGTTGAGCGGAGATCCTACCCCGGTCGTAAAATGGGAATAAAATGGTCAACATTGACCTTCACAGTCCCTAGTTGGACAACAGATGTCTCTAGATGGATGGATGGAATCAACATACAGATATACTGTATTCACTTGTCACTGATTATTTAGTTCAGTGCTTTGTGGAAGCAGTTAGCTGTTCTTTTACTTTGTATATTGGACACACAGAGGATGAAATAGTCCTAATTAAGTTGAATGCTGCTGAAGAATGAGGCAAGTCACATTTGTTATTTAAAAAGTTTACATAAGCAACTAATAAAAAGAAACCCCTGCTGTTATTAACATGTTTATGCACACAGCATCCCTGTTATTTCAGTTTATAATGTTAAAATTTAAGCTTTCAGTGTAGTTTTGTTCAGAGGGTGAGACGACTGAGATCTCTGACTTGTAAATATAGCAAAATGTTCTTTACTTGCTGGTGGTTTGGACAGTACAGCCTCGAGACCAGCCTCTGACATCTGCGAGATGAAAGCTTGAAGAATGCCGACTCTATTCTGAGGAATTCCTTTAGCTGGTGGAATTCTGACTCAGTCTTACGCTCCGACTACTCCTTAGTTCCGCCGTTCGTGAATGTGAGATAGTCTTTGACAAAGTGCAATAAGAAACAAGCAAAGGAACCTATGTGATTGTTCGTGCTGAGCTTTGAGGGGTTCATTATCCAGCATGGATAAGGACTGGCACTGCGCATCAGTCTGTGGGTTTGTAGCGTGTGAAGATGTGCACATTTAGAACTGCTTCTAACCATGCAAATGAAGAAAGCTCTACCAAAAATAATAGAATCACTACAACTAGACTGGAGGATATTCACAAATATGACACAAAACTAGTATAATGGCTGAACATACTGATTTTGTGAACAAACCTCAAACAAGTGCAGTGGCTTGAATCCCTGAACTTCTGATAAGTAACCCAGAGCCTTAACGGTTTAAGCCAAGGTTTGTGGGTTTCCTCTGTGGGCTCTGGTTCCCCCTAAATTCCAAAGACATGAAGAGTAAAGTAACTGATATGTGCTTGTGTCATGAGAAGGGTTGGAACCCCATCTATGGTGTACCTTGCCTTCCACCCTGAGCTCACTGACATAGGCAATGAACATGCCATACAACATCTGCCATGAACATGCAAGAGTAACATATCAAAGATTTTTCACATATACTTTAAACAAAATAACAAAAATAATCCATTCTTTAAAATAAATTAATAAATTGATTAATTATAGAAATGAGTGTGGCTGAGTTACACATACTGTACATATGAAAATGGCATATTTTATTGTGCACAGAATTGTAACTTGTTATACGTCTTGGTGTCCTGAGGCTCATCTGGTGGGACAGGATTATGGTGCTCTGGATTATAGGATTAAAGATTATAATACTCTGGCTTCAAGGTGGCATTGCAGCAACACCAGTCACTGAAAGGCTCTCCTTTCAGGTGCGGGGACTAGCGGTCCCACACTGCTGGTGTATTTGATCTCACAACCTTCCGATTAAATAACTTAAACCAATACGGAAAGGATGTAATGTAAGGAGCTGTCCATGGTCCGAGAGGTTTTTCTACCTTTGAGATCCGTAAGCCAACAAGCTACATATCGATCACCTGTCGCCCTACTGTAGGTCAAATTTTACTCAAGTAAAAGTAGAAGTCCTCCATTTACCTGTCTACTTGAGTAAAAGTACAGAATTACTCACCTTCACAGTAACCTTTTGAAATTGTGTTTGTTTCTCTTTGGATCCCCACAGTATAGACCGTGTCACAAAGGAAACACAATTATGCATAATGGTCAGCAGGTGGCATAATTCCCGCTTTAAATAATACACCCAACTGTGGCGGTTATGTAATGCAATGCCATGCAGAAATGTAGTGAAGTAAAAGTACAAAAAATTTCCTGTATGATATAGTTGAGTAAAAGTAAAGAGTAGCTTCTAGCAAAACTACATAAGTACATATATTTAAAATATTTACTTGGGTAGAGTAACAAAGTAGTTACCTTCACCTCTGCCTACCACACCCAGCATGAACTTATACACTTCATCTTACCCTCATGCTCTCAGCGACTCTCAATAGACTTACCCATACTTGACACTTTACCTCAACTTTACCTTCAAATCCACAACAGATTGCATTTCTGCATGAGTGTGTGTGTGTCTGTCTGTATGTGTGTGGAGAGTTATAGAGCTTCTTCGAAACAGCAGTGTTGATGCAAGTGCCCAAGGAACAGATGATTGAGAAGTAAATTGCCATCTGACTCCCCCTCTAATAAGCCCTTTCATTCTGCTTTACTCTGTCATTATTTTTATCCTGCCATTATTACAGATGCTCCAGTGTCGTGTGGCAAAAGGATCTCCGTCTCATTTTCAGACACAGACACTGAATAACGGACACCTTTCTTAGAAAGAAAGATTGTTTTTTTCTGTTGTTTTCCTATTCTGTATATAGTAAATCAAAGATGATTGCTGTGCACTGTGTACAATGTAAGATTGCACTCTTCCAGCCTGCAAAATATTTTACCAGATTACCCACGATTCACTGTTTTCCTTTGCATGATGTATGTTTTTTATGTTCCAGTATTCTTTACAGCTTCATAACAGTTCCTTCAGTCTCAGAGCTCATAAGTTGGTTTAAAGTCTCTGCGACAACTCATTTTTACATGTCATAATGGTATTATAAAAATGGTGTATGAGGTAAGCAGGCATGCACAGAACAGAGTGTTTTGTGCAGAGTTTTGTGATTAGGGAAAGTGATTAATTGTTTGGAATCCTTTTAGCGAAATGAAAATAGAGAAGCCGGTAATGAGTATTATTAAATGATTCATCTTAATTCTTGTTTTTAACATACTCTCTCTCTCCTCTCCCTATAAACCTCCTCAATGAACACAATACCTAAGTGTCCTCATTTCTTCCTTTATTCATCTGAACAGCTTTATCCTGGTCTGATCACAGTGAATCCGGGATCTACCCCGGGAAGACAATCACAGGTCACACACTCCTCCTCACCGAGGGCTACTACAGTGCAGACTGTCCACCATCATGATTGAGTCACAGTACCATCTATTGGACTTACTGGGCATAACTATTCAGCTACCTAAAAAGGTGTGACTAGATGGACGTGTGGGAGAAAAGAGAAAAAAATTGAACAAAATTCCACAGATTTCAAGGATTTATTTGCACAAGTGAGGCTGGCGATATTTCCATAATTGCCCGAAAGAAATATATCACTGCCTGGTTTATTTCCTCCGCTCATATACGCTAAAATTAAAACACAAATAACTAGAGCAATAAATTATTCATCATGTCTATGCGCTTTTCTCAATTGATGTACGCAGTGAGTACTGCATGCACACTGACAGCTGCGTTCTCAAATGAACTGTGAAGTGTGTCGATCATTTAGTAAGATTTTTATGCAGTTCAAGGGTATTACACAGACAAACACACGTACACGCATGCCCGTACAGAGAGGGAAAGACTGAGAGCGAGAGGGAGAATGTCAAAAAATTTGCCAGTGTTTGTTGACAACCCTTCAAAGATCAATGCATGTCCTGCGGCAAGAAGGATTGTGTGTGTGCATCTGTGTTGCGTCACAGCCTAATCAGGGTTCAGGGGAGTAACATTCAGTATAATGATGTCCACCAGAGAAAACACTTTTCAAGGGGAAGAGAGGTAATGCTCACTGCTGATCTTTGAACTGGAGTTTTTTACTTTTTTCTTTTTTTTTTACTGAAATAGAATTTTTTTTAGTAATATTAAGCACAGCACCGCAAAAAAAAAGACTGAAAATAAAGATGTGACCAATCAGCTTGGAGACATGTAATATTTATCATGGAGACATTGGGTATTGCTGCCTTTAAAAAAAAAATAATAATAACTAAATAACTTTTAGTTATATTCACACATGCACTGACTGGCTACTTCATTACGTATGTCTGAACAATTGCTTGTTAATTCAAATATCTAATCTGCCAATCACATGGCAGCAACTCAATCCATTTAGGCATGTAGACATGGTCAAAACGATCTGCTGAAGTTCAAACTGAGCATCAGAATGCAGAAGAAGTGTGACTTGGTTGTTGGTGCCAGACCAGTCTGAGTAATTCCGAAACTGCTGATTTACTGGGATTTTACACACAACCACCATCTCTAAGCTTTACCGAGAATGGTCTGAAAAAGAGAAAATATCCAGTGTTAATTCTTGACTGGTTCAAGCTGATAGAAAGGCAACAGGAACTCACATAACATATCGGTACAACTGAGGTATGCCGAAGAGCATCTCTGAATGCACAAACCTGGGTTGGTCTACAGCAGCAGAAGATCATACAGAGTGCTACGCCTGTCAATCATGCTAAGAATTGGGAACTGAGACTCCAATTCACATGAGTTTAACAAAATTGGACAATAGAAGATTATAAAAATGTCGCCTGGTCTGATGAGTCTCGGTTATCTTGGCTAGTTAGCCAAGGTTGCGGGTTTGATCCCTGTACGGGCCAGTGCAACAGTTTCTTTCTATAAGCAATCACCCTTATAAATAGTTGAACTGACTACGTATATGCAATCTGCTTTTAAAAGCACCAAGTTTTTTTTTTTTTTTTTTAAACTAAATTCTTACAACCGTCGTTAAATCATTATTTGCACATATCAAACATCCAATACCATACTGTATATTGTGTAAAAGCACCACGATGCCTTCAAGAAACTCCCTACGTGCATGTTACATCACTACTACTTTGGTATTATACTGTAGTATATATGATACACACAGGGCTACTTGCCCTACCTTGCAATCACTATGTACACTCTATTTATGCCTGCACATACTTAGGATTCAATGAGTTTACTATACTCAAATGACCTCCACAGTCACTGGAACCCAATCAAATAGAGCACCTTTTGGATTTGCTGGAACAGGAGATTCGCATCATAGTGATGGGAAGTTTGAATCATTTTAGTGACTCAGTTCTTTGAATCTCATTCATCAAAATGAATGAATCTTTTTTTGAGTCATTTAGTTCATTTCGATCTTTTGTTCAGAAATAAAATAAAATGTTACATTTTCAATAAACAGACCCCCAACACGTCTACATACACACATTTTGGCTATAGTTCCAGTAATTAAAATATTACAATGCAGCTAAGGACATATTATATCAACAGAATGAGCAGCTCACCTCTCATATCTTCTGGTCCAAGTTGTTCATTCTTTTGAATCTGTTGCACTGCATAGGGTCTATGGGAGTCACGTGACAAAAGAACGAACGACTCGGTCTAGAAGATTTATTGAGAAGAGCCGTTCACTTCTGTTTCCTGTGTACTGCACCGCATAGCGTCTATGGGAGTCATGTGACAAAATACCGAACAATTCAGGGCAAAAGACTTAAAGGTAGCTACTCCTTTCTGATTCGGTTTCACAATGCTTCGCGCATGCGCGCCGAGTAGAAAATGAACTAATCACTCTCCGAGACTACTCGTTCTTCTGAGTCTCATTAAAGACTCGTTCAAAAAGAACGAATCGTTCATGAACGACCCATCACTATCGCATCATGAATGTGCAGCCAACAAATCTGCAGCAACTGTGTGATGCTATCATGTCTACATGGACCAAAATGTTTTAGGAATGTTTCCAGCACCTTGTTGAATCTCTGCCACGAAGTATTAATGTAGTTCTGAAGGAAAAAAGGGTGTCCGACCTGCACATACACTCACGTTCCTTGGCAGGTGATGAAGCATACAGCATGTTTATTTTCCTTTTCAGTACTTTCTTTCCCCCTTTCTACATTCCTCTTTGAGTCTTTCACCAGACAAGGTTCTGGATGCTTTCCGCCCACTGCCTCCTCTAGTGATGAACAGCATACGCTTTCTGTTCCTCGTTTTAAGAAATGTAGCCCAAAATTATGGAGCAAAAAATGAAGAAGTAAGGTTTAGCTCTCTAATTCCCTTATTTTAAACACAAATACCAGAAACACACACACATATACCCAAATCACTGCTCATTCCTTATCCCTACATTGTCCTTAAACACATCACACGTCCAACGTAATGAGTTTCATTTATTCAGTGTGTTTTCTCTGCTTCCTTTCTATTAGCCGCCAGTAAAGTCCTCTAACAAACATGGACGTGGCTGTGATGTACAGAATTACTCTCATTAGACAGGGACATGAAAAGCCCGCTTAGAGAAAATGCCCTAATTTTCCCTTTGCGCCGTCTTTGTGCTTGGAGATTTGCAGACGTGCGCCATACGCCGTACCCAGGCTGAGCTGTCTTTAACCCAGGAGCTAAGAATCGACTCTCCATCCCCTAAAAGCTCATTACAACCAAGCCAGAGCTTTTAGGATTTCTGTCCAGGAACAGAAAATTGCCATGCGCGCCATTGCCGAGCATTAGCCTGAGAGAGAGAGCACACTGTGCTTCGTTTCATGTGCATTAGAGAAGTCTGAGATGACACACACACACACACCACATCCTACATAAAACACTGAGCAATATTAACATGACTTTGCTTAATTAGCACTTTATTGGTTATCTTTAGTAGGAACAGATGGTCCATTAATAGCAGCCGAATGTAGTTTGTAAATGAAATTGCATACGGAAAACATTTGCAGACTGAAATGTACTGTAGTCATTCAAAAAGGACAGCAAATAAATCTTGTGTTAACATTTTATCCATTTGGCGTTTTTGACCGGCTGGAAAAATTTCACAAGGCGCATAATTCCTGAAGCAGCTATATGGAAAGGTCTCAGTCAAAGGCATAATTCATTCAGACATTTATTAGTTATTCATACATCCGTAAACACTGGTGATGGCAAGTACCGATAGGAAAGAAAACTTCGAATAAACTGGTGAAGACTTTGAGAAATGTAATGCATTATACTGTATGTTGTCAGTCTTATTCCTGCTTTTATTCTATAAAAGCCACATGTTTTACACATAGTCATGTGACTACTCAATCAAAGCCCAGGGTTCTGTGCTGATGATGCCAAGGAAGTAAGGTTTAATCCTCTTCTCTGACCCTTCAGCAAGGCTCTTAAAGCTCTTCTAAGAGAGGTTCAAAGTGTTTTACAGCACTAGGCCTACAGCTGTCCATCAAACATGTACTGTATGTAGAAGTAAACAGAAAGGCATAATACGTGGAGCGTAAGAAGAAACCTGCTGGATATTAGAGTCATTTGGGAGACATTTTGCATAAGTAAAAAAAAAGTACAAAACAATGTTCTTTTTCAACAGAACAAACAGTGGTTCAAGTTGTAACCGTGTAGTATATTTGGCAGCACGGTGGCTTAGTGATATTTAGATATTAGCTATTTGATATTTATATCCTCATAACAATATACATATCATTATCATCATTAGACATGGAATGCATCCCAAATTATAGAATGACTCATAGGCAGCACCTTGATGAATCTATGCTTCAAGGCGAAATTAAGGCAGCTCAGGAGACAAAAAAGGGGTCCAACTCAGATCGGCTCTTCCAGTCGAGGGGTCGCCACAGCGGACCATCCGATCCACACACAACTTGGCACAGGTTTTACATCAAATGGCCTTTCTGACGCAACCCTCCCGTTTTATCTGGGCTTGGGACCGGCACTGCATCCAGTGGCTGGAGTTTGGTCACTGGCTGGAAATTGAACCCAGGTACACGAGAAACCTACCACTGAGTAGGGTATGTAGTGTAAAATCTCAAATTTTTACAATTTAAAAGGAAACTTCTCAGAATTACGATGTTAACTTATTATAATGACCAGGATGTAGAGATAAACACCACACCTGGACATTTTCTTTATGAACCAGCACAACAGCTCAAACACTCACATGAACCAGTGTAGTATTTTTCTCTACTGCTGTACTATATATATCCCAAATATTGAACTCTAAATTTATTTTCTCATTCACAAGCTGCTTAGATTAAAAAGTCGTGACTTTGCTTTCACCTCACTATAAGAAAACACAGTAGTGCTGTGATCTCGCACTTTTTGTATTGAGCACATATGGGGAAAGGGGGTGTGAGACATGCTTTCAGAGCTCACTGGCATCCGTCCCCATTGATTCACACGTCTCTGCCAGCCAATTCCGGACACCCTGGTTGCTGAATTGCAACACTTCCCTCCTTTGAGCGTCACTTTCCATACACTCTGTAGGCATCAGAAACCTGGTTAGATGGACCTGCCAATTTAAACTTCAACTGCTCAGATCTATGCCTAAATATTCTTAAATAAGGCTATTGTTGCTAAGGATTTTAGTCCTCCATTATCGAAAACATAGCTGAGCTTATAGACAGACCTCATTTTCTGTAGCCTACATTGAAGACTGTTCCATCTGACATTTTAAACAAATGACGTTCTTTTTTTAATGTCATATGTTTTTTTGCTTGCATATTTCATCTATAAATGCACATCTGCACAGGATAGGTCACAAACCCACATAACTCATTATACAGCATGTTTATGCAAAGTTTATACCACATTCGCATAAGATAAGCCTTTAACTCACACCATAAAAATAGGGCATAGCTGCTAACTTTATAGTGACCCACAAAGCTTGTGACTTATTTTGGTAAATGCCAACAGTGACATTTCTAGTTTTGTCTTTCCTTTCTATCTCTTCTTGAAAATGCCAACATGGAATTGGTTTTGCTGCTACATAAATAAATTTGATTCTAGTTTATTAGACATGAATAACTGTGACTGAGCTACTGAGGAAGTCATTTGCAGTTTGGGAAAAGTGTGATTCTGATGCTGTGTACAAACAGGGTAATGTTAATCTTGCTCATGAGAAACTTCCATATGGTCAGACAGATGTTGAAAGTTGAGGCTAAATTTTGAGTAAAGTATGGCGATGACTGTGGAAAATCTCAAGTATCAATTAACTGCTATGGAGTAATTGTTTAGTAATTTACTGTACTCACAAATCTGTGGTAATGGTTGACCCATTTTGATTGTCACTCTGGCTGTACATTGTTCTGCTATAACCCTTAAAAGCTACATGCTAGAGGGTCTCCGCCACATGTTTCATTAAGCACCTGATACAATTTTCTGCCACAAGATTCTGGATTTTGATGTATTTACCAATATTTTGCTCTGCTTGGAAATACCCTACACCACTTTCCAACAAAAATAATAAACCTCTTAGATGTAGTCCATGAATTAAAGTAAGGTTACAAGGCATTACAAGGTTCTTTTCATGATTAATTGCAAAAAATATCAAAATCTATAGCCACATACTGACACACAAGACTTGATTCTAGCTGGCTAAAATATTAGTGTTTATTATAAAATATTAGGCCTTCATCACTCGAGCCACCCAATTTAAAATCATGGTTTCCTAACTTTGTGTCGTCATGTCTTGATCTCCTACAGATTAGCTATGCATTAGCCAAAAAAATGCTATGATGTAGGTTTGAATAACTTATGTTGTACTTTTAAGTCCAAGATGAACCTCTTTTATTTCAATCCATCACAAACCATCTACAGTACTGTATGAACCTTGGCCTAAGGAGTACACACGACATCTTATGGTTTGCTAAGAATTGTCAAGACTTGCTAAGAACTCCTACTACTGTATATCACTTGGGCCGATTACAATTTGTCAAGTTTTGCTGTGCATTTTCGGTCATGGTTTATATAAAAGGCAACCCACTGTCAGGGTTTTTCATTAATATTGTGTCAGATCACCCTTTAACATTGACCTCGGGACCCCTGTTTTGTGTACCCTGTAATAAACATCCTTTTAATTAACATTAAAATCAAGATGGTGCAAACAGTATTGTATAAACTGTGTGACGTTTTCAGCCACCCCTTGAAATTGAAATTTTAAAATTCAATTCGATTGAAATAAAGAAATTGGAACAAATGTGTTACTGTGACGGGCTGCAGGGTGCCTAAAGATACAATTTAAAAATTGGTTGTTTGTGGAACAGTCTCAGCAGCAGCCTCGTTTCCCCTCTCGTCTGTTCCAACCGCTCAGCATTCAGCATCACCAGCATATAAATCACCTGCCTGATCATCTGTCATCATCTGCACCTGTTTCTCACTGGTTCCTGCCTTAAGTTTTTTTAATGCTTGAATTATGCATAGGTCACTAGGTGGCTTAACAAACAAAAAGCTTCCTCTGAAACTGGTCAGGTACAGGAACTGGACTGAAAATACTCCAGTCCCTGTACCTGACCAGTTGAGAGATGAAAACCTGCCAAAATGAGTCCTTTGGGAAGCTGGAGAACTATTTCTTAAGACTACATAAATAAATACAAGAAAGTCTGACTCTTTGGAAGCAAGAAATGGATGGAAAAAAATGAGGGGTGGCTCAAGATATTTGCACAGTAATTTAATAAAAAATAGAGAACAGCCTAGTGCCAATCCCCAAATGACCTCACTATTTAAGCAAACTGTATTCTTCTACCACATGTACAGTAACCAATTCAAAAAGCAGCTCTGAGCAGAAATATGCCAATTCTTGACTAATCATAAGTTGAAACTGTGACCGTTTCTGAAAGTTAATAGTTAAATAGTGGCAAAAAATGTAAATTAGCCATATTTCTGATGCTATGATCCATCACGAAAAGGCATGAAGCACCTACGAAATCCTGAAAACCCGCTACATTCCACCTACAAATAATTTACCCAGCGATGATACTATAGTCTATGAATACATTTAAAATTTTTAAGCATAATAATTTTTTTTCGATGATTCATACCAAACTTTGTAAAGATCTCCGTTGGATTTTCCACGATCTCAAGATCATGCTGTTTCCGAATGTAATTCGGGACTGCGGAAAAGGGGCCTTATTTTTAGTGTTGAAAAATTCTTTGTTGCCTAGCAACTGAGAAAGTCTTCTAACCATTTGAAAAGCCAGTTTGACGAGTTCATCATACTGTGTCGAAAACACAAGTCAGACACGAATGTATATTAAGAAATATGGCATTTTTCCGTTTTTTTGTTTCGCATGCGCTTGCAGAATGTGAAGAAGCAAGTGATCAATGATACAAAGATAAATAGAAATATAGAGGAAAAAACAGAGTATAAATAAAGAAACAAATGCATGTTCTTTACTACCACAATATTTAGTCAGCAGAGGAGGTTTATGGCACTATGATACTTTGCCAGGTTAATGTAAAATCACATCTGTGTTGCACATCTGTTCAGCAGACAATCAGCGCAGCAACGTTAATACTCCAAGCTTCATCATAAGCAAAGGTCAGACAAGGTAAAACTATGGATCATAAAACATGCAGAAGGTTGAAACACATCTTTGTTGTTGAATTGAAACAGGCCGTTGTTTATGTAGGCTGCTGAGTCATTGTTTATATCCATTTTCCTTATTAATTTGTGAGTGGGAGGATGGAGCTGGTTTAATCTCAGAAGCATCTGAGAGAAGGTGCTAAACACTGGAAAGTGTTTGGTGGATTTCAGCAGAACCTAATTACAAGTCTATTATGATCACTCTCCCTTAATTTTCAGGTCACTGTGCTTTTGGTCTTGATATTTATTAATTTTTTGGTTGTGTGGGCTGTTTCGTTCTTAATAAATTAAGTAATAAATGCAGATTATTTAACATAATGTTTTTTGCATAACTCTCGAAAAAACAGTTCAACTATAGCACAGGCCTAAAATTTAGATGCAACATGGAGACTTTGTAAAATATTGAAGTGAAAAAAATATATAAAAAATTAGCCTGGAGACTAAGCGAAATGAAATGTGTGCATTTAATGTACAGTGCATTGATCAGCCATAACATTAACTCCACATGACATTAACATTTTAACACTGATTATCAATGATATACCAGTAACCTGGTAACAGGATCATCTATGGCCGTGGGACCCAAAGGCCAGCACATCTGCTCTGAAAAACTAATGAGGCACAAATCACTCACATGTCAATGCTGGCCATGATAAAAACTCCCAGTGCACCCCAGCTTGCCGCACATCTGGTCGAGCAAGCAATGAGCCCAAGGCTTTTGACCCAGTCTCCAAACTCCCCGGATCACAATCCAATCGAGTCCAATATCTACAGAGGCCCCACCCTGCAACCCACAGCACCCAAAATATCTGCTGCCAACGTCCTGGTGCCAGACACTATGGTGCCATAATCGATAATAATCAATAGGTAAATATTAGCCATGTAGACACTCAATCCTCTTGTTGGAGGATTGTCTCCAGTCTTGTTGAAATAAATATATTCTTGACGTGATGTGACAAGTTTCTAGGAAGAAAACTTTGCTTCCATTCCTTAGCAGTGAACTCCATGAGAATTCTCTCCCACCTGACTTTACATTCATCCACTGGGCCTTTGGCTGAGGAAGCACACTGATTTGCTTTCCCCATTTCAAACATGGAAAAGCCTCTAATCAATCATAGATGAGACCGACTTATAACCAATCCTAATGCAGAAGGCAGGATTCATAAGAAAAGATCTAAAAGCCTAATCTAACCTCAGACTTAGGGACAAATACTTCTTATGTCAAATGAAATGTGTCTTAGTGCGCAGAAAAGTTTGAGCTTGACCTTTAAGCATGTACACATACATCTAATGTAAAAAGTTAAGTTGCGATCTAATTAAAATAGTTTCAATCGGATTAAATATTGTCGATGAAGCGGTTAGTGATTTAGACCACGGCATGGTTGTTGGTTCTGTAATGCAGGGATTCTTACATACAGTACAACTTTTTCTAGCCTGAAGACAGAATGGTGTAGGGAAAAAAAAAACACCCAAAATGATCAGTAGTTCTACAGATCAAAACACCATGTTGAGGTCAGAGGAGAATGGACTGGTTCAAGCTGACAGGAAGGTGACTGCAGCTCAAACAGCAACTCTTTACCATCATGGTGAGCAGAAAACTGGAGCCCACAGTATGTCAAATCTCGAGTCAGGTGGGCTTCAAGAGCAGAAAAAACAGAAATGTGAGGCTGCAGTGACAGCGTACGTACATAGGCTCACTGATACTGGACCGCTAAATATATGTAAATAGTCTATGCGCTTTTGTTCCAATCTGTCCAGTTTCATCTTTGGCATTGGTGTTTTATGAACATGAAAATTGCACAGTATTATTTCATCAAACTCAGCAATCGATTGTGTGGATTCATTTTTAATTTTCGTAGGATACGTGGGTATGAAAGGAAGATTGAATCAGCTAAAATGTTCAATTATATCCGAGACGTAAATAATCAAGAAAAGTTAATGACATTAAGTGATTCAATTTCATGAAGCTCATTAAAAAATACTTAGCTCTGATTATAAAACAGTTTTTTTTGTCTTGGGATTGCTCTGTGAAGTCCTTGTCATAAGCATACGATAATAAAGTAAAACTTTTTCATTAGTAATTATGAAATAGACTGTAGTATTGCAATAATGATGGAAGTGGAATTGAGTCATTTATTATTCTATTAAACGCTGACAGTTTTATTTGCCAGACCATCAAGAGCTTCTACATAGTCGAGTCCGCAGTTATCAACACTTCGAGTAAAAGTTCTCATGTACAAGTTTTTTTTCTTTACTTTTCTTTCTTTTTTTCTGCATATTTGACACAAGTACCCGCTTGATTCTTAAAGAACATCTTGTTTTGATTTTCATCTCCCCCCAAAAGGTTTTAAATTAATCTGATTAGCTGTGTCACATGCACTACTGTTACAACTGAAATGCAATAAATTTGTAATAGGTAATTACGCAGATGGGATTACCTTAACGATGTCATCATATTCATATTCTCCCAGACATAACTTCAATAGTTTATTGATTTGGTTTGTTCCTAATTAAATCACGCCAGATTTATCTCGTCTTGCCTTTAGTGGAGACACGATCATGCCAGCAAGCTTACAGATTCTTTAAACGAATAAACAAATAAATGAATAAATAAATAAATAAATAAATAAATAAATAGTTTCTTATTCAGATGTGCCACATATTCTCGGCATGTCTTCTGATTTAATATACTTCTTTATATGTTTATCGTCTACGAGCGATGAATGCGTTTAAATTCCTCAGTATAATTTGAACCTTGTTTACTGGCCATACAGAAAACGCTAAGTAGTGAATGAATAGCTTCTAAGCATTCATTTAATTTGGCATTTTGGCACAAGCTGCCGTTTTTATTGTTGATGGGTCTACAATCAGAGCGACAGCAGTTTAATTGTGCTCCATTCTGAGCTGCAGGATTAGCAAGATGCAACACACTAGGCTAAGCGCTGGTTGTCATTGCGATTGGTGTCGGGGTTTGTATTAAACAGCTCAAAGAGACACCTGTCTGCTGAGTGTAATCAGAGGTGGACAATTATGATTCGTGACTGTTCGGCCTGTAATTACAGCAAACGTCTCGAGCATCTGTGCCGGATTGTTAAAAAACAGGAAGGCATTGAATTGTTTTCTAATTCCTAATTTTCTTTTAACAATGAGATCCTGTTCTGTCTCATCACACTGCGAGAATAATTCAATTATTACTAATTGCATCATTATTTATTGTACAAAACATGACGTAATTCTTACAACAGTGTTTGTTAATGTGTGTGCTTTTACAGAATGATGATAATGTGATAAATGTGGGATACTGATTATGCTTGTGTTTTTATTTGTTTAATATTTGTTTAAAGAGTTTTCTCTTTTTCTTTTGATCGATGACATTTCTATCATCGACATGCACCCCTGAACAAACAGATCTCATGTTTGGACTGTTCCTTGCAGACTGCTTTTGTTTTTTTGTTTTTTTTTGGATGGCTAGTACCATGAGTACCATGACCTGATGCACTCCGTAGAGTAGTGAACTGTTTGTTGGTTCGAAAATGCACTGATGACATACACCGATCAGCCATAACAATATGCCTAATATTGAGTAGGTGCCCCCTTTTGCCTTATAACAGTGATGCATTGTGTGTTCTGACACTTTTCTATCTTACTTGGATCACTTTTGGTAGGTCCTGACCACTGCACCCTGGGAACATGCCATAAGACCTGCAGTTTTGGAGTTGCTCTTACCCAGTCCTCTACCCATCACAATCAAAGTCACTTAAATCCTTCTGCTTACCCTTTTTTTTTTTTCAACACATCAACTTCAGGAAAAAAAACCTACTCACTTCAAGCCGCCATTGTAATGAGATTTGGAAACTGTAGTTACAGTGAGAAGGGCCAGATTGTAATGGCTAGACAACTGGGTCAGAGCAACTCTAAAACTGCTGCTCTTTGTGGGATGTTCCCAGGCTGCAGTGGTCAGGACATACCAAAATTGTTTCAAGGAAGGAAACCCGGTGAACTACTGTAGCAACAGGGTGACTTGACTAGGTGGCCAAGGCTTCAGACTGTACACTGATGCATGGAGAGGAAAGGCTGGCCCATGTAGTCTGATCCAATAGAAGAGCAATAGTAGCTTAAATTAAGGAAAAGGTTAATGCTGGTTCCAAAACAAAGGTGTCAGAACACATAGGTCACTATTATTTTGGTGGCAAAACGAGAGACCTACTCCAAATTAGGCAGGTGGTCATAATGTTATAGGTCAGCAATGTACAGTATAATCCCTTTAGAATGTGAAAAAGGGACAGAAATGTGTAAATACTGATGAAATAATATAAAATAAAGTTTACACAGCGTCATCATACTATAACTCTCTTGTTTGCTATGTTTAATCATCTAGCCCCTTAATACAGAGGGGTTAAAAAAATGTACACAGACTTCAATGTAAGAAAAATATATGCCTCTCTGAGACGGTCACATGATAATATCAATGATGGTGTGACTGCTGACATCTTTAGAGGAAACATTATACTAAACATAGTATAGAAAAACTTGCAGTAGAGATATTTTTTCCCTAATTACAGTATATCACATTATGACACGCATCACTTTTCAGAATATTACGAATTGTCCTTGATTTTATAACAGCAAAGTCGTCATTAACTAATAGAACAATAATCACATTGAACCACTTCTCTTTACTCTTAAAATTATCTGCATTTTAGGGTTCTTTGAGGGTAACGGGCTTAGCATATTATAAATATCCCACTGGATATATGAGAGTGAGTCAGAAATGATCTGCACTCCGGTTATAGTAAAACTTCTGTTGGCCACACTGTCTTATCAGCGCCTTCGTTCAAGCCCAATGTCTGCCCAGCCAATGCTTTGCAGGTGTGCATGTATTACATCAGTGTATTTGTAACTGCTATGCAAGCAAAAACAGATGCCCCATTTGTGATTTGCACGTAAGAAGAGCAGGATGCGGCGATTTCTTTTTTGTGAATTGAAGGTGTATCTGGTGCCGATATTATATTTACCGAAGACAATTTATGGAAGAGCATAAACAGAAGTGTTTGGATATCTGCAAACAAGGTTCCGACCGATATTCCGAAGGTGAAAGTTTCTTAAAAAGAATCATTACTGGTGACGAGACATGGATTTATCACTACGAGTCTGAGAGTAAACAGCAGAGTATGGAACGAAAACACTCAAGGGGAAAAGTTCAAAAGTCAACCATCATCTGGGAAACTTTGTTTTGAGGTGTTAAAGCATCCTCTCTATTGTCCTGATCTTGTGCCTTCAGATATTTACATGTTGTCCCCTTAAAGCAGCCCTACAAGGACAGAAATTTACTTCTTGCCCCGAGTGGCGCAGTGATAATGTGCTCGCCCTATCAACCTGAGCTAGTTCAATAATGTAGCCTCCCGCAGCCGGGGGAATAGAGAGAGCTAATTGGCCAAGGTCTGTCAGAGGGGTGAGATGGGAAACACTTAGCGCTCTCACATCAGTCACGGCTCTACAGCCAATCATGGGCGTCTGTGAGCTCACGCCAGCGGAAGGAGCATATAGTGCTGTTGTCCAAATGTGTTACACCGCCCCCAATGGAAGCAGTTCGAAAGGATGTGGTTGGCTGGCGTAATGTGGTTAGGTTAAAACACGTAATATTCTTTGGTCCTCCCTGACTGGTAGTAGTGGCCTTAATGTGGAAGTTGCCTAGTGAGGGGTGGAATTGGAAAAAATTGGACAGAAATTTCCCCCCAAAAAAGAAAATGTACTTTTGATGAAGAAGTGATGACAGCAGTGCGTTCATGGCTGACAGCTCAGCCTAAGACATTTTGTAATGAGGGAATACTGTATGAAAGTCTGTTGTTGGAGATTATGATGAGAAATGGTGTGTTTGTGGGTTAAGTTATTTAGAATAAATTCTATAGCCAGAGTGCGAATAAGTTTCGTCTCACCCTCTTAGTACATAATGATTCAGTACCTTTCAGTGTGGGTGCAAAAATGAATGTGTCTCTGTAAACTTTGTGCTCTTTTACCCAATTTGATTAATGCCACTGGATATACTGTATATTTGAGTGTTTATTATCCTCTGCTGAGCTTTAATTAGGGCTTAGCCTCACCCTGACCTCTCATTCTTGTAAGCTTTTTTTCAAATGTAGACCATCTACAGTATATGGTTGGTTTTCTTAATTGGTGATGTTTTACATAGCAGATCTTTACCATGAAAGCATGTAGGTAGCTGCCTATTGTACCTTTCCCACAAATCTCACTCTCCATCTGTATTTATCCTCTCTCCCTCTCTCTCTCTCTCTCTCTCTCTCTCTCAAAGACAGACATTAATAGTCTTTGATGAGCATGTTCAACAGAGTCAGTAATACAGATCGAGTGTCATGAAGCTGAAGTGCATTGCACAGAACCTGAAAGAAGATTCGCTTCAGGCTGACAGCATGAATGAACACACACACACACACACACACACACACACACACATACACATGGATTGCCAGATTAGTGTCCTAGTTCAAATACTGTATGTGGAGTTGTAAAACTAAGCGGGGGTACTTTCCATTGGAGTTTTTATTAGACATCACTATACGGAAGGGAAACATAAAATGCAGTCATATGGACGTAGGTGCAAATGAAACATTTTATTAAGAGCAGGCAAATAAACAAGAGGAACAAAACAGTATTCGATATTTGAGAAAAGGTAATTCCACCTGCTAGGCACTTCTGGCTTACACCCCCCCAACTGTGCTGTTGCAGTGAGGGTTGCAGGATTGCCAGCAGGGAGCCAATCTTCACTGATGTTTCATTCCTTTAATCCCGGGTACATCTCAAGGTAGTAAAGTATTGATAGGGAAGTCTCCCTACCTCCTCCTAGAACCAGCATTAGGATCCTTGCTTTCCCATGCTTTGCCCTTTTTTCAGGGCCATAGCCAGAAGCTTCCTTTCTCTGCCTCCTCTACCATGTCCTAGAGAGCCTTTCCCAGTTTGGTCTTTGTAATCCCAAGAAGCTTCAGGTACCACTGGGTGGATGTTTCAGTGTAGCATCTGTAACCAATTACCCCTGGATAAGTGAACAGCCTAAACCCAGCCAACAACTGTGCACTTTTCCTTCTTTCCCTCAAAGGCTGACTCTATTTCCTTTTTCAATGGAATGGTCAACATGCCATAATGACCATCCAATTTAGGGTGAACCAGAGCTTAATGTCTGCTGCAGGGAGGTTAAATTGATCTCTTGTGAAAACTTAAACTGGCGGCTCATGTGAGCTCTTATATTCCACTCAACTTCCAGGGACTGCTTCCTCTCAATTGTGCTCTAAGCCTGGCACCACTGCCTAACAAACTGAATAGGTCACTGGGATATATTCAGGCTGGCCTTATTTGACCACAGTTTACCCATCTCCAGGATTTTGCCTAGCTTGTTCAGGACCTGGTCATGGCACCATCCATACCCACCCTGCAACAATGAAACAAAAAGAATGTGCTGCAAACATGGGTTCTTGAAATTGCACATTCCTCATCTGCTCTATACCACAGAGATAATGGTTATTGGAACTGGGAAGGTTGGTGTACGTGGCTAAAACAACCTAACATTTGATGCATTCATCACATTATGTACCTGTCCTGTTGATCATGGCCTCCATGATTGTGTAATTCCTTCATTCCGGTTCAGTCACAGCTCTGATTTTATAGCTCTCCTGCTTTATCTTAATCATAAGAATAAAAAAAAAAACAGGCAATTGACAAACTGGATTAGATTCAATGTTTTAAATGTGAAAACAAAGCAGTGTCTAGATCCAAAAATACCAGAAATAGAAAATAGAAGCTAAAAAGAAGGACATATGCTGACACAAGAGAGTTCTGCATTATTATTATTATTATTATTATTATTATTTGTTTTTGTGCATGATGTGTCTATTGACACTACACATACCAATGAAGTGAAAGAGAAAGTAATCTGTGTGATCACTGGTTTGACATAAATCATCATAAATTATACCAAATTATATATACAGGCTTTCTTATTCAATCTGTCTTGCACTAAATATTACCCATCATCATCATCATCATCATCATCATCATCATTATCATCATCATCCAATCGACAAGTCTCTCCCACATCTAACCTCTCTCCTCACTACTATTCCCCACTGTCATTATCACTGCATAGGGCATATAACCCACATGTTAACCCCCAAGTTGCTTTGAATTGAACTGTCAAGCCTGCTACACTAATTCACTCAGAGATGTCAAATTTCACTTGGCAGCAGTTTTCAAATATGCCATCTCCGGTTCATTCCTTTCTGTCTTATCTGAAAGAAATACAGCCAAAGATGCACCCCCAATATTTTGGTATGGCCTAACATACTGTAGAACTGCAGGCATCATAACACACAAAGTCTTTCTTCTTCATTAAGGCATTGTAACTATTGGTCGCTTCTGTCTTATGTTTTAATCTTTCAGAGTTAAAATAGTTGGAATATGAAATGTGTGATCAGGCCTTGTCACACTGAGCCACGTTCCCACTGAAAAAAATGGGTAGATGCAGTAAGAACAAGTACAACTTTGCAGGAATGCAGTAGAACCCAGTAAGGATTGTTTTGGTCATGGTCAAAAAAGCCTGGTGAGGACATAGTCAAAGCAAGATGCAGGAAAAACTTTAAAGAGACGTAGTAATGGTGGCATTGACCAGGTAATGGTGTAACTTTGGGAGTTTGAATGGCGTTCTGACTTAGTTGTCACTGGGACGTTGCTCCATCAGTGGAGTTCTCACAACGACCTCCTTGTGCTTGTGCTACAGTATGACCATGGTAGGTCCATGCCACGTTTTAGAAGAGCACATTACATTCAACGTCATGTTTAGAGAACTTTGTATACATACTTGATACAATTCTTTACATCATCACTTTGTAATGAAAGGCACTGCAGCCTATCCCAGGAAGCTTAGGGCACAAGGCAGGGTACACCCTGGACAGGGTGCCAATCCATCGCAGGGCACACACACATACACACTACGGGCAATTTGGGGATTAGCCTATTCTGCATATCTTTGGACTGTGGGAGAAAACTGGAGTACCCGGAGGAAACTCACCAAGCATGGGGAGAACATGCAAACTCCATCCACACAGAGACGAGAATCAAGCCTGGCGGGGAATTGAACCCGGAACCTAAAAGTGCAAGGCGACAGTGCTAACTACTGCACCACCGTGCCACTTTGATGAATTGATTAATTACTTTATAGATTGCCTAGTTTATACTTTTCCACAGGCTTTCACTTGACAGAAGTTCATACTTGTGCATCATTACAAGAACGTTGTGGAGAACTGTATACTCGGTTCTTAAAGGAAATGTGAGGAGCAGATTTGATTGGATATCAGATCGGCACATCTAACCATACCTCTAAATAATATACACTGTAGTATAGATAAACCCTGCTCTGCTGATCCATGCTGCATTATTTCTTGGTCACAGAGATACCAATAATATATACAATGCTATGTTGCCTCATCTTTGCACGCTATGATCCACAGTGATATTGCTCACTCATTTACTGTAGTAACTGTGATATACACAATATCATTTCTTTTCCTAAAGAGCATGGCATTTCCCAGTCTTATGTGCAGCAGAAAAAAAATAAGATTCTCTCGCTCTCTTTTTTTTTTTTTAAGTTCCTTTACGTTATATGTACTTGAAAGGGTAAAGGGAGTAATAGTGAAATAAAGTGTAAAAGAAAGGGAAGATTAATTGTGTGTGGGGAGAGAAAGAGAGACAGGGTTGAATATCCTGAAGCGATGGCTCTGGATGAGATTTGATGCTGTAGAATGATTGCATCACTGCTACAGGGCAGGGTCTAGCGGCTGTAATGCTGATATTTGAAGTGTAGATGAATGATATATGTGATACTGTTTTTCTTCAACACAACATCCACACCTACTGTAAGCAGGTAGTCTCCAGTGGAGAACCATTTTCTCGTCCACATTCGGCCTCTGCGCAATCACACACAAGCAAAAGCACACTGGTGTAAATAATACACAGAGACATGTGAACAGCGATTCTGAGCAGAGAAGCTCATTCAGCTGACCGCTCAAGTGACATTAAATAGTAGTGACATCCCGTTCTTAATGTTCAGCAGTTTATGTGGTCATACTGATACCTTATGTAATGACTTTCATGCGTCATAGAAGAGATTCTGGTAGACAGCATGCTTATAAGAACGGAAAAGCATCAGTCTTGGAATTGCTTTGTGACCATGTCTGTGGCTTGTGTCTCTTTCCCTTCCATGTCAATGATAATGCATGAAAATAATCACTACCCCTGACTCAGATCATCGTTCAGTTCAACTACAAAATATTAAATCTCTTATGTGTTTAGACAGTTTTGCATCAACTTTAGCAAGCAATTAGACAGAGGAAGCCTGAGGTCTACCTTGTCTAATGGACAGTGAAGTGTTCCCGTGGGGAGACAGTTTGTCACACGGATAGCAGACGCAGCACACAGGTGCACAGCATTGATAGTGTTATATACAGATTGGTCTCATTTCCTGTCAGTGATGATAAAGATGATGACGAGCCGAGTCTGGCATGATGAAGATGAGCATTGATCACTGGCTGGAGGCTTTGCAGATCAGTCAGGTCTGATTGATGGGGAATCTCATTAAATGTAATGCTGGTTATCAGGGCATTGTGTCACTGTATGAATAAAAAATAAAAAATGCCTGCAACACCTTCACCTGTAAATCTGTGCAAGACATTTTTAGAAATGTGATAAGAATATGTGTGATACGAATTTCTTCTCTTTTGCTCTTGATATTTATTATCTACGTCCCTTTGTTTTGGTTTTGATGCTGTCTCCACCCGTTGTTTGTTTCACTAATCTTCACTAACCTTTTGCACCTGACATCACAATGCCTGTCCACTGGTCACACCCACTTCTGGACAGCCAAAGGGATGTTACTTATTACAGTAGATACCAATGTCAAAACCCACATTCGGTAATTTCAGCAAAAAAACACATCTAATACTGTTATGCGATCTTAAACAACACTTACTAACTTCTTATAAGTCTTTCCCAATTGCCTCTAAACTGGCTGTGTTTTGTTTCACGCCTAGCGCATGCTACAACACTATCTACCCTTACGCAAATAAAATATATTTCTTTCTATATATCTTACAGTAACTGTCGATATACTACGTAAATGATTTAGTGGTAAAGCTACTGGTAAATTGAGAAGATTTTATAATGTTAATATTCATTGATAATTACTAATAATTAACAAAAAAAAGATATT
>JAOTRS010000011.1:5037137-5048276 GCA_028565755.1 Dinotopterus cunningtoni | reverse complement strand
AGGACTTGACTTGGCTGCAGTTGCTCGATAGTTCAGGACTGGAATTTCCTACAAGTCTACCTGAGCCTCCAATAACTTCCTGGACTCCATATTAACATCAATTAACATCAATCTGTTATAGCTGAACTGCCTGTCACCTAACACACAGTATGAATGCAGATCAATGCAGATCAATGCAGATTTCTTCGCCTTGCCATCTCAGGGAGTTTTTCCTTGCCACTGTCGCCCTCGGCTTGCTCATCATGGACTATATGGCCATTTTGATTCATACACATTCACATTCCATACAAACTTCTTTAATTCTTTTGATTGTGTATAGCTGGTTTGCGACAATGACAATTGTTAAAAGCGCTACACAAATAAAATTTAATTTAATTTAATTGAATATGTCTTTGGGGGCCCATATGTGGCGAGCTGTGGTGCACTGGGTGTTCTGGTGCCTTTTTGTCATGGCCAGCATTGACGTTTTAGGCAATTTGTGCTATCTTGGCTTTTCTGTTGGATCAGACCCGGCGGACTGGACCTTGGTCCCTGCGAACATGGTTAAGCCTTGTGGGCTGGATCTTGATGGTATGGCTGATCAGTATATAGTGTCCCATTAAAATAGGCAGATTAATCTGTATTACAAATGGCATTCTTATGGATCGTTCGAGACAGTACTTATATTGCAGAATAATAGGCTTTTAAAATGAAGGGGCATTGGTGGCTCAGTAGTAGGTGTCTCATCTGTCTCCTGCTAGTACTTGGTTCAATTCCCAGCCACTGCTTAAAACCCCAGCCACTGAATGTAAAATGGGACGATTGTATCCAGTGTAGGGTATTTAGTATAAAACCTGTGCCAAGTATTATGTGGATTGAATGGTTTGCTGTGGCAAATTCTTGATGAAAGCAAGTTAAAAGACCAAAACCTATAAACTCTTAAAATACCACTATTTGGTTTCCTACTAGCTCCACACAAGATTTGCTTCAGGTTGGATGGCGCTTGTTGACTGCAATTGGACATTGGCCATTCCCCCTTAAATTATGGAAAATAAGCTCCTTGAAAATGAAGCCCATGTTCTGTAGATGAAAGGTATCCAAAAAGAATGATATTGCCCCCAACATATTTTACATTAGCAATGATGTTAAACAAGAACCCTGGCCCGTGTTACATTTGTGCCAGACTTAGTGCTTTAAAACGTAAACATACAGTCATAAACATACAGTATATCTTGGCCTCCTCACACCAGAAACCTTGTCTGGGTGAGACATACATACTGCTTCCATATGGCTCTTCTTGAGCAATGCTTTCTTTCTAGACACCCTCCTATACAGTCCTCAATTATGCAAAGGTTTTTCAAAGGTTATCTGTGTATTTTCACTCCACTCTCAGGCACTGTACTTTGTAAGTCCTTCAGAATAAATGTTCAGAGCATCACCATGGCTTCCCTTACTAGGCTTCACCTGTTTTTTTTTTTCAATGAGTGCCTGGGTAGTGTAATGTACTGTAGCTTTCTCTATCATTACTGATCCAACAATGCTAACTGGTATGTCACTGAGTAAGGGAGAAATCAGCCACAGGTGATTTTCTTATGAACACTGGTCCAGCTGTTTGATTGGTTCTCTTAAAAGTATATGATGAAACTATATACTGGTATCTTAATAAAAAATAAAAAAGTTTAGCTGTACAAGTTAATGCATATGTCCTTTCTATGGTACATACTGTACATTTGCATGTATGCCATGCATGTAACCTCAATCCATGATGGAAAAAAAAACAATCTTTAGCTGTGTTCCTGATGCACATCACTTAATAAGAAATAATAAAACCCACCAGGAAACCCAGCCAAAATGATTTCATTAGTGCAGAAGGGTCATTGGCAGGCAGAACTGCATGATGTAAATTGATGTGACTCATGGCATCACACAGGTGCTGGTAGAAGTCAGGAGAAGGGAACCAGATGAATCCTCGCAGTCGGGACACAACAGAGTGGGTTTACTCCAGTGACTTGCGATTTTGGCACAGAACATGTCCACCTGCAACCTGCTATGACCATCTGCCTCATGTCTCATGGAAAGGAAGGTGCAAGTAGGGAACCAAATGTAGATTTTATGCAGTGGTCAAAGCTTTGAATTAAGATCTTTTTAAAAGGGATTTGGACCTGATAAGACATTATTCCACCTGTATCTCATTAAGTGAACCAAATGGTCATTTTTGTGATTGGCAAGTTGCCTCGCTACTCAAGCTGGAGACTGCATATCAGAGGGATAGAGATTGACTTTCTTTACAGACTCATTTACAGATAAATTGTCCAATTTCTGTAGATGTCATAAAAAAAAATCGCAAATCACTATAGTCCTTTCTTTCAGAAAAATTATTCTGCATTTGTAAAATAAATCAATTTAATTAAAATTTTATTTATATAGGCTACTTTGTTGAACAAAAAATGGATTACTACACAGGCTGCCAGGGAGGTAAATATGATTGTACTTGGTTACACATTATGGTTTCACAACCTAATACCTAGTGGGTTTATTAAGCTATCTACACATTTTATTATCACTGTACAGTATATAAAAATAATAGTATAATATGTCAGTTGTCTTTTAGATGTTTATTTGAATACTTTCCTCTCATTCATGTTAGACCATTTTGGTGTTTTAATTGCCTCTTATTTGATAATTATCTCTTGCTTTTATATTGCATTATATTACATTTGACACAAAACTCTTGTTGCTTGTTCAATTTATAGTTTCTATCATCTGATTATTTTTGAGCTTAAAGACAAGTGCTAGTGTTTAAAGGCAGCGAGAAAGATACTACTAAAAATCTCATCTTTCTCTACTCAAGAAAAATCTGGTGACCTCAGAGGTGTGAACTACATAGAGATCAGTTGTAGTTAAAGTAATTAAGCAGCTGCATAACATGACTGAATATGGAAATACCTTTCCCTACTTTAAGCAATTTCAACTGGCTGTTTTTAACTAGAGTCAACAACTATTAAACCGTCAAATGCATAATCAGTTTGTATGGTAACTTTTTAATTAAGCTGACAGAGTAAAGGTATAGCAAAGTGTCTGGTTTGTTTGTTTGGCATGAAATTTAATTATATATCTGAATTTACAGCTCCTCTATTAAGTGTCATCAGAGCTCCCAGTCTCATGTGTACAACACAGCCTGATTTTCACTAATGATCTCTCCTCCTTCAAAAGCATGTTGGTTAAATTAATGACATCAGGTTTTGTGGTGCAATAGCAGAGCAAATCCCTGTACAATCTGCAGCCTGCAAAGCATAGGAAGTAGCCATGATGCACAAGATGAACAAGTACTGTAGGTGTGTGTAATTATAAGTGAAGAATTGCTGCCTATGTGTGCGGTACCAAGCCACCTTTTGTGTAGAGTCAGGAGCCTATTTGTTATCATGCATGTTTGGGCACCAGGTGTCAGATAGTCAATGTGATGTCAGACAGGATGCATCGCTGTCTGAACTGCAAATGAGTGTTTATCAGAAGGATGAAGCCGCGGACACAGTGCTGACTGACAGCTAAGGACGGCAAATAATGCGCGCCCAGAGTGATGGATTACAGTGTCATCTGGGGCAGATCCTGGTCTAAGTTGGGCTTGTCAAAAAAAGACGCTGCATCATCTCATTCTGTTCATTGAGGAGAGTTAACTAGGATGAAATGAGGTGTCTGTTTGAGGGGAAATCGAGAGCAAGGGAAATGATGGAATGCAATGGGAAATATCTTCGCTAGCATGTTATTTGCCCAAATGGAGCGTGGTAGCATGTTTCAGTTTTTTAAACATTACCAATATATCTTCAGACCAAGAGAGAATTTGACAGTCCCTGCACAAATTCTTATCTGTGGTTTATGGTCTCAAAAGAAAAAGGTATTAAACCATGGGATAACGGTACAGAGGATTGTCATTGCGGTGATGCCTTCAAGGGTACCTTTAGTTATAAGGTACATGTTTTCATTAAGGTACTTAATGAAATAGTTAACAGAACTGTTGTACATTTACATTTTTTGTACCCTGGGGAAGCAAAAGGTTTTTGTGTAGTATTTGGTACATGATATAGTGCACTGCTACCATGTTCTCATTAACTCCTCCTCCTAGCTCATTCCCCTTTGGGGTAATCACCATCACCATCTTAACAACCATTTTATTTTATTCCCCTTAGCTACATGGAAATGCATCAGATAAGCCCTTAGAGTACTAAGCAATTAAGGTAACATTCATTAAGGTAAGGTAATGTAATTGTATACTTTTGTAGCAGAACTTGCCCAGAAGCTGATACAATTTAATGAAGTTCCCATTCCAAAACACAAAAAAGATGGGCACAGCATACTGTAGTACAGCAAGAAGAGCTGCCATCTCACAGCAACAGGATCTTTATCTGATCCTGAGCTTAGATTACTGTCTCCTCGCATCCATGTGGATTTTCTCTAGGTTCTCCAGTTTCTATCGACCTACAGTATAGGGTGTATTCCTGGGTTTCACCCGGAGTTCCTCAGATTGGATCTGGATACACTGCGTTCCTGAACAGGATTTTACAGTATATCAATAGGTCAGAGCATTTCCAAAACGTGTTGTGGGATATTGCTGATATTTACTGGTTACTACCTACAAAACCTGGTCCAAAGCAGGACAAACAGTGAACCTGCCACAGTGTCAAGGGCAGCCAAGGCTCATTTAAAATTGTGGGGAGCAAAGGCTAGTCCATCTCGTCCAATTCCACAGAATAGCTATTGCAAAAACTCCTGAAATGCTGGCTATGACATTAAGGTGACAGAACACATTTATATTGCAACATGTGGACAGCCAAGTATGTGTGCTTACCTCAAAGTGATGCTACCGGGAAGAAGACAAGCCAGCTGAGGCAATGGTTTGAGCAATGCTCTATTCGGAAACTTTGGTCATGGAGTTCCTTCAGATGTTACTTTGACACATACCACCTACATTAACATTGTTGTAGACCAAATTAAAAATGGTATTCTCAAATGGAAGTCACCACTCTCAGCAGAATAGTGTACTTCAGGGTTGGTTTAGAGAACACGGCAAAGAGCTCAAGGTTTTGACTTGGCCTCCAAATTCCCCAGCGGAGCAAACATCTGTTAGAAGGGCTGGACAAACAAGCAAGATAAATGAACGTCACTTTAAATTCCATTTTGGGGATTACAGGAATAGATGGATCTGCTGCTGACATCTTGGTGCCAGATACCACAGCATAACTTAAGAGGTCTTGTCAAGTTTATGCCGCAACATATCAGGGGTGTTTGCTTACAAAAGGGAGACCTACACAATATTATGCGGTATATGCAATATACAGTATATTTAATATTATGGATAATCAGTGTAGTGTATATTAAATATTTATTTTAATGAAATTGTATATGCTTTTAACAATGGACATGGTGACAAAAAGTTATTTTGGAAATCAATATATGGATTTAGATTTAAATCTTTAATTAGCAAGTTAAAGACAAACAGAAAAAAAAACCTCCCAAGATGACATAAAGAAATAAACCCTTCAGATTTATGTGTTATTTATGTGAAATATTGCATTTGATTAGGAATACATTTCACAGAAAAAGAGAGCAACATGTTATAAGATGGAAAGAAAAAGGTGGATAATAAAAAATCTCCCACTACACTGGCAGCACAGTGGCTTAATGGCTAACACTTTCACCTTGCACCTTCTGGGTCCAGATTCGATTCCCGCCTTATACTGTATGTGTGCATGGAGTTTAGATGTCTTCCCGGTACTTGGTCCGTTTTCTTCCACCAAAGCTTAACCAGATACTCTGGTTTCCTCCTACAGTAAAAACAAAACAAAACATGCATATTAGGCTAATCGGCATTCCCAAATTGCCCATTATATGTGAATGAGCGTTTGAGTGTGTGCATGCCCTGCACTGGATTGACACCTCATCTAAAGTGTACACTGCCTCGTGCCCTAAGTCTCCTGGGATAGGCTCCAGCCCTTCTGCGTACCTGTATACAGGATTAAGCGGTATGGATAATGAGTGAGTGAGTGATCCCACTACATTACACTAAACATAGCTAAACTTGAACAATGATGTTGGTGATTATTAATTAATCAATTTACCTGTATTAACTTAACAAACCGTCAGTGCATCACGGGTTGCAAGGGTCGCTAAGCAAAATATGCATGCTAGGTTTAAAACTAGCTAGCTGTAATGTTATCTGGTTGACTAGCTAATTAGCAGGCAGAAGGATCTCTTTCAACCACTGCTGCAGTGTTGGGCTCCTGTTCTAGATCTGTAGCACTAAAAAATTTTGTCTGTTTGATACTCTAGAAATATAGCCTTCCTGCTGCCAAGGGCAAGAGCATTTGATATAAAAGTCATCCGCTTCCATTATGCTGGAAGTAAGTACTTGTGTGACATAACTGATTCACACCTCTGCATCATGAGGGGATATTAAACAAGGGCATAATAAAATGCTAGAACGTGTTTCTCTCTCTCTCTCTCTCTCTTGCTCTCTCTTTCCCTCTGATTGATTTATTTAGAACAAAATGTAGTGTCGCGTTCACTCGGGAATTAGATGCAGCTCGTTATATTCATGTGGCGTCCTTTCATGCTAAACCAGAAAAAGAGAGAAATCGATGCACCAGCCAGCAGGTTATATCCATTTATTCCCTGAGTGGATCTAACAAATTGAATTCAGCTTCTGTTTTCATTTAGAATAACCCTTTTATAGTAAAGTGGAGCAGGGGAGTCATGGTGGTTAGTCACAGACCATTCACAGCAATTATGGTACAAGCTCTACGCTTTGCTTTTAAAAAGTCTGAGGTAAAAATATACACATTATGCGAAAGGGTTGTTGTTTGACTCGTGCGCACTCATCCACATCAGCTGCATTATCTGTATAAATGTATATATTATAAAAAATATATATTTCAAATATTATTTGCCTCTTAAGGGGGAAATACTCTCAAACGGAAACACTTTGTTACAGGTTCTATAGGGGACAGTGCATCTTTATTGGAGAGTATAGAACCAATCATGTGAGTCAGGTGTATCAGTGTGCTGAATCAACTGCAGCTCCTTTTTCTGTATTTATTGCAGCAGTCTCTCTCTCTCTCTCTCTCTCTCTCTGCAAAACTAGTAGACCATAGAGAAAATGTTGATTACCAAGATATCAAGCTAGCTTTTGCAATCAGGAAAGCAACAGGAAAGGTAGATAATAATAATAATAGTAATAATAATAATAATAATAATAATTGAGGAGGATACTGCTCTGCCAGTTTAAACAGCTTGGTATATGGTCAGATTGAATTATATTTTTCATCTGGGCTGATTGATATTCCAATAGTAAATCTAAACCTATAATCTTAAGCCTAATCCCCAAATCCATCTTTTAACACTACACACAATGACTAATCCCTGGATCTCAGTTACATAAGCCCCAGTAGACCAGAGTTCTGCAGCGGTGTGGTAATCCATATAAAACAAAGGACAGTAAAAGCTCATCTGTACTGGATGGCACTCACTGAGGCATAGAAAGAGCCGAGACAGGGCCGGGGTTGAGCTCATCATTCACTTCCAAGAAACTCCAGTCTGACATTCACTGTGACAGACACAATATGAAAACGGAGTGTGTGTGAAACTTATGAAAGTGAAATAGTGAGTCCCAGGAGGGGGTAAAGTGGCTGAAAAGGATTTTAACAAGGGCTATGTTTGAAATGCAGTCCTCTTTTACAGACAGGTTCTGAAAGTCATCATTCAACATTTTCTCTTTTCTGTTCTTTATGTTTTATTTCTCTTCATTTTTTATAGTGATTCTAATAGACAAGAGCAATGCACTGCACTGAACTAATATGCGTCATAACCCCCTGTACTGCATTTATTAATGGATGTATATTTCATTTAATATTTATTCTGACTATTTATTTCCCAGAAACTGAACACTGTAGCATACCAAGAGCTGGTTTTTAAAATGTCCAGAATGATAACTTCATTACTCTGATAACTGCAGCATCTTGTATCGAGTGTCATCTTGATATTATAAAGCATTAGCTTGAAAAAATTGTATAATCATGTACAATTGTATATACAGTACATGAGCTGAATCCAATTTAGTTTAGAATTCAAATCCAGTCATATTTGCATAGTGATTTTAACTAAAAACATGTTTTTAGTTAAAACATGTTGCACAGCAGATTTATAAAAACCCAGATCAAGCCAGAAGTAACAGTAGCAAAAAAGTCCCTGAAAGCAAGAAACCAGACTCCTTCCCCAAATAAAGTCCATCATCATCATGTGTGTGTTGGGTTTGCAGTATTTTAAGCTGTAAGTAAGTTATCCTGTAGTCTTAATGGATTGAAAATGGTCAGCAACAATACTCAGGTAGGCCGTGGCATTTAAAAATGCTTAATTGGTACTAATTGGCCAAAAGTGTGCCAAAAAAATATCCCCACACCATTACATCACCACCATCATCAGAAGCCTGACCTGTTGATGAAAGCCAGGATGGATCCATGCTTTCATGTTATTTATGCCAAATTCTACCAAATTTTGAAAATCCCAATAGAACAGCAGTTTTGAAAATACTCACACCACCCTTCTTCACCCTTTATCTGTCTTGAAGTAACAACCATGCCATGATTAAAGTCACTTAAATCACTTTTCTTCTCCATTCTGATGCATGGGTTGAATAGAGCAGATCGTCTCAACCATGCCTAAATGCATTCAGTTGCTGCTACATGATTGGCTAATTAGATTTGCATTAACAAGCAGTTGATTAGATGTACCTAATGAAATGTCTTGTGAGTCTGTGTGTGTGTGTGCGTGCACGTGTGTGTGGGAGGGTGCGTGCATGTGCATTTCATACCATGTTTCTGTGCAATTTAATAAATTGCTTTATTTGGGCACTTTAGAAATTTGCTAGCTCCCAAAGTAGGTTAATGAGTTCAGCTGTATTTTTCAAAGATACATGTTGCAACAACTATTAATAAAATGTTCTTACATTTTTATATGAGGCGAAGAAAATCAGAGCTCTTTGTGTTTGGTTTTAAGCCATAGTGGTTTGGATTAGTTTATTGGTGGAAAAAAAATAATATAAATAATTAAGAAATAATTAAAAAATACTTATAGGTACTCTTCATGTACAGTAAATCTATAGTTTAACAATTTGAAACAAGAGCTGTATTGAAAAAAAATTCCTGCTATGAACTGATCTTTGCTCAAATGCTGAAATAGGAAGTTTTTATTCTTAATGAGATCCGACTTAACTACATGATGGTAAATGAATGTCCATGTCAGTGTCACAGAGAGCTAATCATTGTAATAGGGATTTTCCAGTGGTACACTTCCATGCTTTGTGGTGAACAGAATACTTAGTTTTACTGATTTGATTCATATATGAGTAATATTTCATATACGTCACAAATGTAGTGGGGTTGTAGGCGAGGCATAATTGCAGAGGTTGAAGTTTTTAAAAATATAAAGAAAAGAAACACAAGTAACTAAGCATGAACAGACTAAACTTGAAGCTATGAACAAAACAGCTTTACCAAAACAGCAGAATAACCGGATAACAACGGAAACAACAGTTTAACAAAACAGATGCAAGACCAAGTAACTTAACTTAAGCAGCTATTTATACCAAAACTAATGAGCCACTTCGGTTCAGGTGAGTGCTCCCATCACCTGACCGAGGTGCATCCTGGAATATGAAGTCCAATAAACAAAAACTCAAGAGTCTCAGGGCACAAGGCACCCTCTAGGGGTTATCCCTGACATAACCCCCCCTTTAAAAGGCGCCACTGGAGGTCCAGGGCACCCTCCCCGAAGTCCTGTGCCTGGTTTCCTCACACCGAGGCTGCCGATCGTGTCCTTTGGGCATGGTGGCAGGGCAGGCAGAACAGAAGAGATTCCTCCCCTTTCAGGATGCGTGGCAGAGACGAGGTCCTTATGGCCGGGCGGTGGCGGAAGCGGAGCGGGAACTTGGTTGTCCTCAAAACCAGGCGGCGGAGCGAGCACTGGCACGACGTCCCCCAAACCGGGTGACGGAGCGGGAACTGGGTTGTCCTCAAACCCGGGCGGCAGAGCTAGCACTGGCACGACGTCCTCGAAGCCGGGTGGAGGTGGAAGCACAAAGTCCTCGTAGCCGGGCGGAGGTGGAAGCACGATGTCCTCGTAGCCGGACGGAGAAGCAAGCAGTGGTTCAAGCAGTGCAGAGCTCGCTGGGTTAACTGAGCCCTCAGCAGGGCTTTCTGGCTGGTCTGTGCCTCCACTGAGGCTCTCTGGCTGGTTAAGGTCCTTCACAGCACGGCACACATTCAGCTCTCTGATGAGCTTGCTTGCTCGCTGTTGGAGTGAGAATCGCCGCCGTTGATACTCCTTGCTCTCCACTCTCCAATGACACACAGACTGGGGTTTCTCCTCACCCCTGTCACCGCCTTGCATAGACCACCTATGCTGATCTGTTCCTCTTGGTCAGTGCGGGGAGCCATGTCACCCTGAGCTCCGTCGTACTGTGTCCTTGATGGCACGTGTTGTTTTGCAAGCCGGGACCCTTTCCAGCTCGGCTGTGTCCCTTGCTCACCTTCTCCAGTCTCTCTCCGGGGCGATATTATGTTACGCCGGATGGCAAGCCGACTGCCCACAAAGTTTGCTCGCCACCGCATCACTGTCACAGCTCTCCCAAAAAACTATCCAGGGGAGGCCCCTCCGCTATGCCCCTTACGTGGTCTTGCATTCTGTCACGAATGTAGTGGGGTTGTAGGCGAGACATAATTGCAGAGGTAGAGACTTTAAGTTTTTAATAATATAAAGAAACCAAACAAACACAAGTAACTAAGCATGAACAGACTAAACTTGAAGCTATGAACAAAACAGCTTTACCAAAACAGCAGAATAACCGGATAACAACGGAAACAACAGTATGACAAAACAGATGCAATACCGAATAACTTAACTAAAGCCGCTATTTATAACAAAACTAATGAGTCACCTCGGTTCAGGTGCGTGCTTCCATCACCTGACATCCTGGGAAATGAAGTCCAATATAAAAAAAAAAAAACACACCCCTCTAGGGGTTATCCCTGACAATATAATATATACTGAACAAAAATATAAACGCAACACTTTTGTTTTTGCTCCCATTTTTAATGAGATGAACTCAAAGAT
>JAOTRS010000011.1:5013946-5031254 GCA_028565755.1 Dinotopterus cunningtoni | reverse complement strand
AGGCAGTTCTGAAGGCGAAAGGGGGTCAAACACCGTATTAGTATGGTGTTCCTAATAATCCTTTAGGTGAGTGTACATTCTACCAACAGATCTAACGATAATGAGGAAATGAATCAGTGTCCTAAACTGAACACTCCCTTTCTCCTTTTCTCAATTTATCGAGCAATCCCAATGCAACTTGCTGTCCCTCTATTCCTACCTGCTCATTTCCTGCAGGGCTTCACACAGACTATACCAGAGAGGACTGAGCGATGAAGGGAGGAGTAATTGGAGATGCAAGAAACGAATGAAAAGATGGATTAGACTGAGGCTGGGAAAGCGCTAAGACTTGGGAATCCAATAACAATAGTGGACACAGTTCATCCAATGATTATCAATCAGCACTGACTGAGCAATTTATACACCGAATCAGAGAAAGAGAGAATGAGAGAGAGAGAGGGGAGAGAGAGAGAGAGAGAGAGAGAGGTGTTTACTGCTACAGTATTGTTAAAGTCTACATCTGGATCCTGGGGCTGGGCCTAAATTATTAAATATCAGTGTTGTAGAATGTAGAAGTAGAAGACAGCTTCTGATTGTGATTAAACATTATTCTTCTTTATATATTCTGTCCTTGAAGCTGCTGTACCACAGCCTTTTCAACCTTTTCATCAAGAGGTGTTTATTTCCAAGTTTATAACCACAAATAAAACCATTATAAATAATTTTATATTATAAATAACCATAAATTAAATCTCTAGATAACTTCTCAGTCTATTCTGTGGACAGGAGACCCTTACCCAAGGTCCTACTGTATTAATATGCTAAATACTGCATACTTGGAAAGAGAGGCATTGTAGTGGTCCTCCAGAAATTTGCTAATAGCACCGGCATGTTTTGTGATTGGTTTGGCACGGAGGCGTAGTGGTTAGCACTGTATATAGGGGTTTAAAGTTCCACTTTGGGTCTGTGCATGTGGACTTCTCGCATTATCACTTACTCTCTATTGATTACACCATAGTAATGTGTTATTTTGACACACAGTACACTGCAAAAGTCTTAAGTCACAGGGGTCCTGGAGTCTATCCAAGAAGACTTAGGGCACGAGGTGGGGTACACCCTGGACAGGGTGCCAATCTGTTGCATACAAACATACAGTACACTCACACATTCATTCACACACTACGGGCAATTTTGGAACGCCAAATCTGCATGCCTTTGTACTGTAGGAGGAAAACGGAAAAAAACGGAAGAAACCCACTAAGCAAACTACATGCACGTAGGCCCGAGGCGGGAGGTGCAAGCTGACAGTTCCAACCATTAAGTCACCGTGCTGCCTCATTTCTTCATATTAAATTAAATTCAATGTATAGTAGATTCAATGAAAGAAATAGAAACAAATGTTTTACTGTAACAAGCTGCAAAATGCCTAAAAATACAATTTAAAAATAGTTTTTTTATGTACGACTTTAGCAGCAACCTCATTTCCCCTCTTGTCCGCATTCAGCATCACCATTATACTAATCACTGCCTTGATCATCTGTCATCATCTGCACCTAGTTCTCACTGGTTCATGTCCTAAGTCATATGGTTTTATATCTGAATGATTCATAGATCACTGTGTGGCTTAACAAACATTAAAAAAAAAACAACATTTCTCTGAAACTGGTCAGGTACAGGGAGAAAAGGCTGGAGAAAAGTTTCTTTAGACTACATTAAAAATACAAGAAAGTCTGTCTCTTTGGAAGGAAAACATGAAGAATTGAGGGGAGACTTTTCCAGTCCTGTATAATCAGTTCAAAATGAAAAAAAAATATGATTTGATAAAGTGACACCTGTATCATGTAGCTAATTTTTGATCAGATGACCAAAAGTTAAAATGCTGGTTAGCACAAATTTCACTCCATAGTAAAACACGTAAAACCTGTGCCAAGCTTGTAAGTGGGGACCAGATGATACGCTGTGACGACCCCTTGCTGGGAGCAGCCAAAAGACAAACAACAACAGTAAAACACATCAGTCACTCCTGATGCATGTGGCCGAGCAAATGATTATCAGTCTGCCTCCTGGTTCTTACTGTGGTTATGCAAACACCTTTACTGGATTCTCTCTCAATGCCATTTACACAATCACCAGCCAATTGGTACAGTAGCTGAGGCCTCAAGACATGAACTGATGCAATAGCACTTATTTCTTGCATACGGCTTTAAATGTTGCTACTCACTTAGTCAGCTATAAGGGAACTTTAGTACACAACAAAACAACTCTGTGGGAAGCCTGAAAAGAGCTGGAGACGAAACCATAAGAAGAGCTGAAAGAAAAATAAGGTTATTGAGAATCTTCAGAACAAGTACAGTTGCAAAGTTGAATCCCAACAGGAGTATGGAGCTACTGTAGAAGTATTTCAGACAAAACATAGGCTGTTAACGCTGGTTTCAGTTCACATGCAGGGACTTGCGACTAAGCTCATTTAAAAAACCTGTGACCAAGCTAGTTTGAAAAACAGTGTAAGAAAGTTTCGAAGCTGTAATGGCACGGAATTTCTGCAACAGTCCTGAAAGAAGCAGAACTGATTGCCAGTTTGGGAGAAACTGACCAGAAGCTAATGCATTTAAATAAACTGACTTAAAAGCTCTATGTTCAACAGCTCCTTTTATATTACTAGAAACATACTTGCTAAATCAGTTTGGGGAATTTTCACCTCAATGAGTCCAGTGTACATTGATCAGGTTCCATAGAGCTCAGGGTGCTCCATCTTCTTCCTTCGTAGTACTGTACCTTCAAGCACCTCCCAGCTCTGACCCGCGAATGCTGCTCCCCCCCTTCTGGCCCCACTATGGTAGCTGCTACCCAATCTGTCTCGCTGAGGTAGCCATTGCCCATTTCGTGCCTTGCCCTGTTGCTGCTTTAACCAGGGGACCAGGCCCTGTTTAAATACAGTACCTTTTACGGGTACAATGTTAGGAGCACCTTGGACTCTTCATCATCAAACCACAGATAGCATTTCAGCTCCTATTTTTGTTTATTCTCATCTTCTTTTGTCTTACTTTGTTAAGATGTGACCTTGTGGTCACAAACATTCAGGGGCGAGGGTTCAATTTCCATCTCTTGTCTGTGTGCATGGAATTAGCATGTTCTCCCATGCTTGGTGGGTTTCCTTTAGGTTCTCCAGTTTTCTGCCATGGTTCAAACTGTGTTTCTAAATTTCCTAAAATAAGTAAGTGTGTTTATGTGTGTGCTTGTGTGTCTTGCGACAGTTCGGTACAAATTGGCACCAGATCTGGGGCCTCCCGAGTCTCCTGGGTAGGTTCAGGGCTTCCCATGACGCTATACAAGTTAAGGAGTACAGAAAAAATAAGTGAGTAAATAAATAATTACTCACTGTGTGTTCCACAGTTCATCTCCTTACTGGCTTGGCACTGTCTTTTACACGACAAAAAGTTTGTTTAAGTTTGTAAAGTAAGTTAAGTTTTTTTCTTATCCATTTTTTTTGGCGTGTTATTGCTTATTATCCCAACTTAATTAAAGTTTCACATTTCTGCACTTGCATCAGTTTCTTTGTTTAAGTATCATGGCATAATGAGCTTGCCAGAGGTGACAGTGCCAAGGAAGAACTGAGATGACATGAGGAAGAAACCCTCAGAGAAACCCGAATAATAAAGGATCCTACTGTTTTCTTGTAATTATTTTCCTTCCTTCAACTGTATACCACATATTCATGGCATTTTCGTAAACAGGAACATATGAGCTTCTGAGCGTTTTGAGTATAAGCATCAGGTTAATTAGTTACAGTCTTTGACTGCTCGGTGATGGAGACTTGAGCCAATGGTTCTTACAAACTTACAGTAAGACCCATAAATTTCATAAAAACACATGGTTAGCACTCTTGACTGAAATAGCTATGCTATTTTAAATTATTCCCACTTTCATTATAAGGTTCATTATCTCATTATATAGTCAGAACTTTTTATGTTGGAAATGTCAATATAAATAAAACACAAGTCCATATAGTACACAGTAATACAGTTGATTACACAACAGGTGGGACGGTGGCTTAGTGGTTAGCACTGTCTGTGTTCTGCCTCAGGCTAATTGGCGTTTTCAAATTATCAGTAGTGTGTGAGTGTCTGTATGTGTGTGCCTTGTGATGGATTGGCATGACCTATGTCCCAAGTCTCCTGGGATAGGATTTAGGTCCCCCGTGACCCTGCATATGGGATAAAGCGGTATAGGTGATGAGTGAGTGAGTAAAAGTGAGGTTATACAACACCGGATATTTGTCATTACTTTAGAGATATACATTATATCATGCTTACGGTAGGTCGTTCAGTAATTTAGTCATAGTAAAGACTGAGAGTGGACGATTATTGTGTCCATAAATAAAAATATTCAGGCATTTCAAGAAACCCTCACCAATGTACCCAACTACCCTGTCAACACCTTAGTACATCATGTTTAAAGACACATTAATGAACTTATCAACCCAAAGGCCCTGAAAATGCTTTTTAATGGCTACAATCTCCGACCTTACCAACCTTGAATCGCAATTCACTGCTCTGGCTGATATTCTTGACTTTGTGTAATCCCTGGAGCAAATTTTATTTAAAAAAAACCCTCAGTTTGATGAACACATTTGAAGCTTTCTTGGTGAGTTTGAATTTGAGTTGAACCCCAGGACACACATCTGAGCAACTGATCAATCAACAACCTCTGATCGAAGAAAGAGGCAACTGACATTTTTCATTTCTCAGTCTCAGATGCACTCCCATGGGTCATAGAGTGTCTGAGGCTGAGACGAACTGCTGAGTCTACTTTTCTGGCCACAAGCTACAAAATGCTGAAGGTGACACTGTAACAAAATGAGATTTCCTTCCCGTTGGTTTACATAATCCAGTGTTTAAAATGTATTAGTGGTGATTACATCTTCAGTCATCCATCCGATCTGAGCAGTGTTAATAACTGTCGTGACAAAGCTAAATGCAAACACACATTCTTGAACTTGGGCAATATTTCAACTGCACACTGCGCACGCTGAGTCGAAAGTCTTTCTCTGTAATCTCTGTGCAAACTGAATCGACTTGCCTTGCTTCTTGTCATTGACCCAAGGACTGTATCACAATAATGGCTTCTAGCAAAGTACAAGAGGCGTTCAGGTCAAACCGCGACTTCTGATTTTGCAGAATAACAGAACACAGTTATCAGAGTAAAAACTTCCTATATTTCTCTAAATAATCCACTGATACATTAATGCACTTATCCCAGCATTTCACTAGTGCCTGGATACCATCAAGGAAGGAAGGTTTCTCAGTATGCCAAGCCTTGATCGGACTGCACCCCCCCGCCCCCCCAAAAATTTCTTTAATGGAACAAGCAAGTGGAAACAGATTGGATTGAGGTAAGGGCTGTATGAGGGATGTGGCAATAACTGCTAGTCAGGTCCCTGTAATGTGCAAGTGGTGTTTGTGAACAATTGTGTCTACGTTCCCAGATGCGACTCTTCCACAGACTGGCAAGTATCAGGTGCTGAATGTTCATGGGAACAACGATAGTGGGCTTTGAGCCACCTCGGCCGGGATCGTCATTTACGGATGTTCGGCCTTCTTTAATACGTTTGCACCGTTCACATGTTTTACCGCGGCCAAGAGTCTCATCACTGCACTGTGTTTAAAGTCTTCTGTAAACGTCAAGTGGTTTTATGCCGTCATTCATGAGAAATTTCATCACAAGTCCAGGTTCGACTTGAACGCCCCATGTAATAAAGGATACAGTCTATGCATAGAAGTGACAGTTCACATACTAACACTGCTTAAAGAATTTCTGGCTTATGTTTTGTGTGCATGTAGGGCAGTACAGTGTATATACAGCAAATGTAGAACTGAAATAAAGTATCTTGAACAATGATGACAGATGACAATGGTGGTGATGATGATGATGATGAGGAGGAGGAGGAGGAGGAGGAGGAGGAGGAGGAGGAGGAGAAGGACTCACCTTTGAGGAGTAGGTATGACCATCTGAGCCACACACTGGATTAGGATGGACAACAGGACAAGGTCTACATTTCCCATGATTCACTCCTCCCATCCAGTGCTTATGGAGATGACTGCCTTTCCTTGGCTTAATGCTGAAACAGAAAATATATTTTTTATTTCTTCTGTAGTTGGACAGTTTGTGTAATCTGGGAGTATCAATGAGCAAAATAAAGTGGGAACAGCGCACTGGCTATAGCTACGTATTTGCTGAACATCAAAGACTTTTTAAAAAGAGAGCGAGAAAGAGACAGGAGAGATTATTATAAAAGATTAGAAATGTCAGTGAGGTGTGTTGCATGTGAGTCACACTGATTAAACTGTTAACTAATGTGGGGTTAGAAAAGGCCACAGCGCTGCCAGTGTATCTGCTTGTTTTCTCTCGGGGCTGAGTATCTGTATCACACTGTGAGTGGATTAAATAGCCCTCGATCCCTCTGGAGAGATCTCCTTTTCACATCAGACTCAATCACTCTCTCTCTCTCTCTCTCTCTCTCTTACATACATACACACACTACCAAACAGGAGAATACAAACTCTGTACTTTCCCTTTCCCAAACCTCATCTCACTTTTTTAAAAGCTTAAACATGTTCATCGTCATTTTCCGAGCTTCTGCATTGATTTGTGTATTTTTTATGGTACTAACTGTACAATTTTTTTGTAATTAAATACAATAAAACATCGGCTCACAGGAGAAATGTTGGTCACCGTATTGCCCTAGGCTCTCTAAAGATAGATAGAAACCCTAAGGGAAATGGTTATATGTTGAACAAATAATCTCTCTATGCAGTACATAATTCTTGACTGAATTCCTGACTATAGCTATTTCATATAAGATGAATTCAGCTATACTGGGACAACAAGATAATTTAAACAGTTTACCCTACTTTAAAAGACATTTTATATAATCAAAACCTATGTTAAAAGTCAGATGAGATGAGAAGCCAGAACAAAAAACTCACTGACTCTCACTTATGGTCTATACCCCTTACTCCTGTATACAGGGTCGCGGAGGGCCTGGAGCCCATCCCAGGAGAAATGAGGAAGGATACACCCTGAATGGGGTGCCAATTCATCGCAAGGCACACACACTCTTACGATAATTCACACACTATGGACAATTAGTCTAATGTGCATGTCTTTAGACTGTGGGAGGAAACCAGAGAACCTAGAGAAATCCCACCAAGCCTGGGGAGAGCTTGCAAACTTTATGCACATGCGCATTTTACAGTATGTTTTATATTTTGTTCTTATCTTCTATAGCTATATTTTTATACAGTAGCTAAAGTTTTTCTATATTTTATTTCTTTTTTTATTTCATAAATTTATTACTTATTGATAATCTTTTCTTAAGGCCACAATCGTATTGTGTATAACTGTGTATGTAACAAATTCAATTTGAATTAAAAAAAATTGCCCTGGGGAGAGAATCAAACGCTCGACACTGGAGATTTAGGGCCACAGGACGCAAAACACCAAAACACCTGTGCAAAACAGCACACTGTCTCAACATCTCTTCCATATATAAGCAAAATACACATCTGACCTGTCGATATAATGAGAAAGATCAAGTGGTTTATCAGACCAGGCCACCTTCTTTCATTGCCTGGTCCAGTTCTGATGCTCAAGTGGCTGTTATAAACTGATCAGCCATAACATTAAAGCCATTGCCATTAAATCCTACTGTAGGTCCCAGGTTCCCCTTTTCCCTGCTTCGTTGTGTTTTTTGTGTTGTCTGACACCAGGACCTCACCAATAGATCGCTTTGGTGCTGTGGGTTTTGGGGATGAGCCACTTGCTTGTCCATTGCATCCAATAGGAGCTTGATCAAACTGGGATCTGGGGAGTTTTGGGGCCGGTCTGCTGCTTGAGATATTTGTTTTCTGAGCCTTGTGCATGGCGAGCTGTGGTGCACTTGGTGTTCTTGTACGTGCCTCATGGCCAGCATTGAAATTTTTCTGCAATTTGTGCTGCATTGGCTTTTCTGAGGGATCAGACTGGATGGACTGCCCATTGCTCCCTGTGGGAATGGGTGCCTTGTTGAGTAGCTCAGTGGTTAAGGCATTGGTTCAGAAGTTCCCACGTTCAAATCTCACAACCACCAAGTTGTGAGCAAGGCCCTTAACCCTCAACATTACAGACTGCAATTCACAGTGTGTGACACCTTTCAATCTTTAACCTTTCCGTCTGTTGAATTGAAGCAGATGGACTAGCCTTCGCTTTCCATATGCAATGAACTTTGGGTTCTCATGATGCAGTTCTTTGGACCACTTTTGGTACAGTAGGTACTGCCTAGCAGGAACACCCCACAAAGCCTTCTGTTTTGGAGTGCTCTGAGCCAGTTGTCTAGCCATCACAGTTTGCACCTGGTCGAAGTTCTTCAGGTCCTTACTCTTGCTAATTTTTCCTGCTTCCAACACATCAACTTTAAGGAATAACTGTTCATTTGATGCCTACTATATCCCATCTCATGACAGGTCACACTGTAATGAGCTAAGTAATGTCATTCAGTTCATCTGCCAGTGGTTTTAATGTTAACATAACATGTATTACTGGAACAAAATAATAAAAAAAAAAAATGTGGCTTTAAGTCAACAAACTAGTTGTACAGTAGATTATGCATTTTTGTGTATTTTATATTTTTATGTATTGTCACTTAGCTGTCCATACCAATTTTTTAAAACTGATCAATTATATATTTGGAAAATATCAAACATTTCCTAACCCGTTATTTTTCTTTCTGTATCGCTTTATGAAAAGAATTACAGCATGCTACTTTTGGCCAGAATCAGAAAATGTAGGAAAAATTTACATGATTTTACAAAACAGTAGACTATGATATAAAAACAAAAAATCATTCTCAGATTTATTCAAATTATTTGTGGCTTAGTGGTTAGCACCGTCGCCTTGCACCTCCAGGGTCTGAGTTCGATTCCCGCCTCGGGTCTGTGTGCATCGAGTTTGCACTTCATGTACTTTGGTTTCCTCCCACAGTTCAAAGACATGCAGATTAAGCTAATTGGTGTTTCCAAATTACCTGTAGTTGAGTGTGTGTATGTATGTGTACCCTGCAAAGGATTGGCAGAATAATTCGGTACGGATGATGAATGAGTGAGTGAGTGATTGCTGGATCTCCTATCCCAGGCACACTGGGTGAAAGGTGGCCTTTAATGTAGCAAATGGTCTACACATGCGTTTTTAGCAGGTGGAACAAAACGTAGACGATCACTGAAAGGAACCATGGACTCTATCGCTTTTGGGTTTTATCATTTCCTCAGGATTTTGTATGCCTTCATAACACATATCACCTTTTTTTATTTCGATCAAGCAGCAGCATTATAAAACTCAAGCTCTGACATCATGGATCAGTGCTTACCCATAATTACACCGATCATTTCAACAGCAAACACATCATTCAAAATCATTTTTAATCCCTTATTATTTATTAATGTGTCACACATTAATTTGAATCTACTAATACCAATTTCTTATGCATTCATTTATTATTTACATGCAAACCATCTGCCTAATGGTTGTCATTGTGTAAACTAGTAAAAAAAAAAAAAAAAAAATGATAGTCTTACATAATTAGCTAGGCCATAATGACACATTAGCGTTAGCTTTGTAGTGAACATGATGTCGAAGTGTGTAAATAGATGAGGTATTCTTCTCACAAGCTTCGGTGTTATGTTATCACAGGATTTGGCAGTTCACCGGCTACTGTGTGTTTGCTTATCAAGAGAGAGTGAGTAATTATAGCTAATGAACTTCTGCGCTCTCTCAGAGGTCCGATGCATAATTAATGTGGGTTGAATCATAATAAGGCGTGGGTTAAAGAGCAAAAGGGCAGGGCCTCGCACTTTGACGAGGTCAGGTCTCATAAAGACCTCTAACAGGACGCTGATCACATGACTGCTGGGAATGTAAGATTATTTGGAAAATGAAAACTAATTTCAGAGCTTTATCAGGCGGAGCCGGGTCATTTAGCTTTCCATTGTGTTTATAAAGTCGTTTTAAAGTGCAGATGGCAGTCAGATGGTGATTCGCTATTAATGGGAGATTACGAGAGTCAGCTGTTGGTGATAGAGTGGAGAGTGCAACACAGCTAATATCAGTTCAGCTCTCAAGCTCTGCTGGAGGTAACTCTAGCCAGAGATCATTAGAGAGCAAGGGAGAGAGAGAGAGACGTACCTGTGCTGTGGAGGTTTATGATTGGTGCAGATGGCCGTTTGGAGGTCATGACTCACACACACTTTGTGAGGAGGACAGTGTACCTTCATACAAGGATCTTTAGTAATGTCCAAACCTGTCAAAGAAACACAGGCAGATTAGAACCTTACCTTTGACTATTTCTCTATTTGTTGTGATAATTGGTCTTGCAGGAGAACATCTCTACCTCAGAACAACAACAACAAGGTAACTCTGAAATGTGCCACGGCAAGCGACACCAATTAGATAGTGGTTAGTTTTCCATATATAAACATATCACAAGCACCCATGCTGAAAGCTTAAACACTTCTGGCAATCAATAATTGTCTTCTTATGGGACTGATTATAAAGCAGCAGCAGGAACAGGAACATCACTGTGAATGCATAATGGAGTCTAATTTGAGTTTTTATTTTTTTCTCCTGACTCACTGGAAAGCATGCCACCAACTTTACACCTAGATATCACTGCTGCACCAAGGAGATCACACCGCAGGCATTCACATCTCTTTCACATTGCTTGTCGACTGTAAATAAACACACTCCTTCACGGTTAAATCACCTTGTGTTAGGGTTTATGAGAGTCTACTCAGCTCGATCACATTAAAAATGGAACAATAAACATGTGTGCTGAACAAGGAAGGATTTGTTGGATTTTATACAAGGAATGGTTATTGATTTATCAATTGATTGATTGATTAATTCCTTCATTCAGGAACTTTCTCAGCAGAGATGTTTGGTTGACAGAACGTTGTGGTGACATTACCATTACAGATGTTGGGACAACTTAATATTTCTTAATATTTCCGAAAGAAAATGAAACAGACAGGTGCCATTACAGCACTGAGAGACATGAGACACAAACACCATGTAGGAGGGAAGCTGTTGTGGTCGTCCTAATCGCTGATCAGATTTGGAAACAATGTTAAAAACTTAAGCCACCATGGATATTGGTGGACATTGTGTGAATGGTAAGCATTTTGTATAAGACCATCTGCCTAATGACTAAATGTAAATGTTAATGTTAATCAGCATAAAGGTGACAAATAAAGGTTTATATTTTGATGTTTCGAGGTTGTATTTGCAACGATGCATTTGGATTATATATTCAACATTATCTCAACGTCATTCTAACTTTCAGAATCAAAATTGTCTTGACAGTGGATGTCATCGCAATTACAAGTAAATTACAATGGTCATCCAGCGTTAGTCTTCCTGCTGGCTTAGTAATCAATTTATCTTTGTCAAGGTGACCATGGATTTCAAGAATCCAGTCTCAAGAACACTGGGCACAGGACAAGAATAAATGGGGCACCAGGGCACTGCAGGGCTCCGTTTCTTAGTAATGACTTGTCCAAATGGTTCAATTTGAATATAGGGCTTAACTGGAAGTGAGGCAAGGATTTATTGCAGGACTGTTTCCACTACACCCTATTATTTTTTATTATTATTCTATTTCCATTGCTTGAAAGGGCAGACTGGTACTATGGAGAAATATCACCCTGACCCAAGTCTCCACTAGGTCATGGGCAGGTGATACTTTAGAGGTGTGGGAGCATTATTGTTATTACAAATTCAATCTAATATTCTTAAATAATCCACTTGTTGGAAGGTAGCCACCTGCAGAGGAACCTGAATTACGCTGCAATTGAGACTGCAAACTGTAAACTTAGCCCTGTAGGAACAAAGACGCTAACAACTAAACAATGCAATCTCTAACGAGATACCTGGGCAGGCGATTTTAGAATTTCTTTTCAGCTTGAATCAAGAGGAACATGAATGGATAGATGTGTAAATAATAAATTTATATCTACAGTATATGTACGAACAGAATTCTGAAAATGGCCCTTAGGAAAAGAGAAATCTCTCTTCTGTACTGTGTGTAGAACTTTCCAATTTAGAGTAAGTGCTTGTGATAAATTAACTAGCATTCAGTAAAATCCAGAGAGACAGAGTACAGAGGCATGCTAGTGGAAAATCTCTACATCTTATGAGGAAGATGTGTGTTTTTTTTTTTAAACAAATGCTTTATCACATATATACTCCATCAGCTTGCTCTGAAAGCATACTGTTATTCCTGCTTTTACAAAGACGAAGGAAAAACTGTAAAGACAGACAGACAGACAGACAGACAGACAGCGAGACATAGAAAGCAAGAGGAGGGGGATGAGGGATGCTTAGTGCTGCAGTGCAAAAGAAAAAGGAGGTGCGACGTTATTGAGAAATGCTGGCTTGTGCTTTTTCCGCTGACGTTTCCTCTGCTTTCATTTGTTGCAGGAGATGCAGAGAGCATGATTTACTGATCACATGACTACACTGGGTTTTGACTCTCCCTGGATTTTGACCTTGATGGTGGATTGTAGATGTTTTTACTTTTAATAAAAATATTTGTATGAAAATCTCAGTTTCCAGATTAATGCCCTCAGTGGAAACCATCCTGATACAGTATATATCCAACACGGATGTCAACAGGGTCATGAGTTACTGTTTAAATACAATCAGCTATAACATAATCACCACTGCCAGACGAATTGAATAACACTTGAATGGAGCCAAACCCAGAGGGGCCAGAGCCACCACACAAAGGGAATGTAGGTGATTTTAATGTTATGGCTAATCTAAATATATTCCTCATGGAGTAGGGTTTTCCAACACCTAAACACACCCACTGAACCTGGTAATTAACAGATTTTAGATTGAATCAGCTGTGTTTGAACAAAAGAATCACCAGAGCGTTGGACACTAGCCCTCCAGGACTGAAAAACCCTGTCACAAAGTATGATGTAAACAACCTTATTTAGGTTAATGAAGGCTATTATTGGAACACATTACAATTAAAAAAATGCAACATACCTGTTTGGTTAATGAATAATTCCAGTGTATGTGCTTAAATTGCTTTAATTACATATTTCTTATCTGCTAACCTCAAACCCTGTCTGCACATTTGCACGTGCACTTTGTTGTCTTTGTCTTTTCTGTATAGGACTTTAAATAGGATAGTTTCTGTTAATTTATAATGTTAATCTGGTTTGTCTCTTCGTAGTTAGTTACCTAGTCATGTCAGTTTTGTTAATTTATGCTGTAACTTTATGTCGTATGTAGGACCTTGGTCCTGGAGGAACGTTGTTTCGTTTCATCGTGTACTAAACTGTATATGGTTGAAATGAGAATAAAAGCCTACTTGACTTGACCCTTGAACGCATGACCCCATCAATGACCCATGCTGAATGTAGTTCAGCATGGTTTCCACTAGGGGTGCTGAACCTCAACATGGTTCATTAGATGTCTTGATTTAAGAAGTCTGAATTATGAGCTAAGAAAACACTTGAATGAGCACCAGCAGTTTGTAAGGTATTCAGGCCCTATGAGCATTCTTCGCTCACACACCACTTTTAGAGTTTGGAATAAAGCTGCATATTGTCCAATGAAGTATTCAGTAAAAAGATAAAACTGGCAATTCCCTCCTTCAATATACTTATTGAGATGTCAATAAAACTAGACAGCCTGCCTAAAGAATAAAATCCCAGCAGTGAAGAATTTCCTGCGTAAGCACCATCTCCACATGTCTGACGCCAAGCCCATGCAACTCAGTCTCTATCATACTCCATCCTTCAAGAAATGTCTCAAAAGAGATCCATTAAGACTAAAGCCTAGCAATGTTTTGGATCTCAGTCAAACTCCTTATTCACTGCCTGTTACTAAACAGTGACAATTACTGTCATGGTCTATACCATGTTATAGCTTTATATGAGTCATACCCATGTGTGTGCTTGTATTAGATTGTAGACCAGCTGGATCACAAATTTTCTTTATCATCATGGCATAAAATGATTTCAGGATGTTATTACTTTAAACTTAAGACTGGTATCACAAGGAAACAGCACTCAGCCTTGTCTCTAATGGTCAGCGGAGAGGTTGATGCCTCAAGGGCCATAGGAGAAATGTTATATGGAACTGCAAACTATACATGAATGCCCTACATGACTGCAGGTTCAACTCATGCCATGACAGACGGGCATGTTGTCACTTTGTAGACACCCCACCCCCCATTGTGATCTCATATATCTTGGCTTCTTGGTGTTTGCTGGCAGTTGCCATCCACTATGTTGCATTAGCGACACCTTCTGGTCTTGATCGCCCTCATCTTCTGTTCAGTTTAAATCGTCTTTTCTAGTCGTGTCACGCTTAAGAAACCCATCAAACACTTTCTTACTTGTCCCCTTTCTCCATTTTATAAAATACATTTCAGTGTACTCAACCTTTCCAAATTCCCATTGCTCCTCCCCTGAAGGGTGAGGATAGAGCTCTCTGTGTCTACACGTCTTTCTTCATTTTCCCAGAGGATAATGTCTGTGTCTCCTCCAAGTGCCTAGCCCCTCGTACTGTGTGCTCAACCTCATATATCAATAGATGCCCCCCAACCTACTCCTATCTCTGCTCAACTCCACTACAGAGCTACAGGAAATGAGAATAGACAAGCGGATAGCAAGTCTGCTAATGGCTAACCTAGCCTTCTATAGCTCTCAAGAAAGGTTATGTTACTGTAGCAATTAGCAGTTAGCATTAACCACCAGGCTGTTAGTGGCCAACCCCTAAAGGCTAACCTTGGAATCTTTAGCCCTTAGTTGTTCTAACCTATATATTACTAAATATTGAGGACGTCACTGAGAATAAATGCTTTTACACATAATATTTCCCTTTTTTGTTCCCCAGAAAAGCAGATGGGAAAATCCTGAGTGCGCAGTGCTTGATAAAATCTCAAAAAAATTGGTGTTTCCCATTAGTGCATTCTGATTGGCTAGGACAATGCACTTCCTTAAAGGGTTGTTCATATAAAGCTGTAGACACTGAAATGGCAGATTAAAAAAAAAAACTGTGTGAAATAGAAGGAATTTTCAAGCATGCCAGAATGCATGATCTGAGTTGAATTTCACTATAAAATTAACAGATGCGTTTTGAAGCACTTTAATAGTGCTTATGCAAACCTGCTTTAAAAAGGGGTATTATATAGTATATGACCTTTGAAGATGGCATTCATGAAGATACTCTATGTACTGTAAAGTCGTGCAGCAGCTTCGCAATGCCCAAATAAACAGATCCATTTCCTGATGGCACACCGACAACTCTACCCGTACTTAAACAGCTGTAAGCGCACACTGACTGTGTGACTGACTTGCCACCTTTATTAAGTTTCTCCAAAATACAAGCTGTAGTCAATTAATTTTTAAAAGCATGCTGTTTCCTCAAACAAGTTGCTGACAGATGGTCTATTATGGTATACTGGAGGACTGTCATGGATCCAGATTCCCAGTACACATCCAACATTGGAAGAGCCTTTCAAGAAATTCACAGCAAACCTCTTTTTTGGTTATTCACCTGAATTTACATTATTTCTGTATATACTTACTGACACATCCTAAACTGGGACAAAGAGCCCTTGTTTGTCACAAAGGGTAATTATGGGCATCATACAGTATGTACCTCTGTAATATACTGTAAATGTCAACCTGGTATTCCTTATTCTTAGCTACCAATTTCTTAGACCTGTTCAAGGATGTCCAAAGGATCGAGAAAGTAATTCAAAATCTAGTTTGCACTTGCTCCGGAACAACATCTATCCCTGTTTCCATTTTCAAGTTGGTAGTTTCTGGTGGTTAATGCAGTTCCCCCAAACGCTCACTGTATTCTGACACACTGCAGGTTGGCGACTATGTTGAAGTGTTGCTGCTACTCTGGATGGGTGTCCATTTTTTGCACACATCCATATATTGTTCGTCATGTGCTCTAATTCTCTTTCTTTCTTTGTTTTTGGGGTAGAAATCCCTGCAACTCCGTTGAGGGCCAACCTATGTCCCTGTACTGTACATGGCTCTAAGCATGGCCTGCAAAAGACACGTGGCCTTGTTGGCCTACCAGGCTGCCTGGAATATTTCTCTTTTTATAGCAACCACACATAGATTTAATTCAGTGCCATCAGGCCATGTAGCACTGGTTAAATGGGACAAACATCAAGCTATAGAGCTGCTCTGGCAACCAGTCTTTACCCTTTTTTCTGTATTAATCTCCATCTCTTTCATGTCACCTCTATAACCTTCATGCGTGCTTTCTCTCTCTCTTTCTCTCGCTCTCTCCCACACTTTCTGTACTAGTTTGATGCCAAACCTGCTGTTGTTCTGGAGTGCTGCCATGCCAGCTGGGCAGTAATTCTGCTTTGCCATTCGCTGATCTTACATTCTGTCACGATCTCCGTGTCCCTGCTTCATGTCATTGCTCCCTTGGCAACATCGTCATGTGGTCATTGTTTTGGTTTCGGTTCCTGCGTTGCTCTAGTATCTGTCCCCTGTTAGTCGTTAGTTCATTTCTTGATGATTTTCACTTGTCTTTTGTTGCCCATGATTAACTTAGGCATTAGCAAACTTTTGTATATCCCTGTGTCTGCAAAGTCTTGTGTATAGGACTTTTTAATATTTCTGAGTACCAAGTAGTCCTTTAGTAATATAACTTAATACATTTATGCATTGTGCTTTTGTAAATAATTTAATGGAAACTCATTATCTGTCCATTTTACTGCCCAGGCAAAATATACTGTTTAAGTGCTTGCACTGTTACATTAGAATTGATTGGTTGGTTTACTCACATGTTGCTTGATCACTGGAGAATATGATAGCAAAATGTTAAAACAAAATATTACTTTCATCTGTCATCATCATCACTCTCTCTCTCTCTCTTTGGTCTCTATGGACGGAGATCACTAACAGCCATTATTCAATCACTTACTTACTTATCGTCTACACCGCTTCATCCTCTATACAGGTTGCAGGGGGCCTGGAGCCTATCCCAAGAGACTTAGGGCACAAGGCAGGGTACACCTTAAATGGGGTGCCAATCTATCACAGGGCACATACACAGGCCTTTTTTAAGGTTCGTTTTATTTAATTTTTAAGTTTATTATATTTATTAGTTGAAGGTTTACAAGGTGGTGTAGTGGTTAGCACTGGGTCTGGGTTCGATTCCCAGCCAGGATCGATTCCCGTCTCTGTGTGCATGGAGTTTGCATGTTCTCCCCGTGCTTGGTGGGTTTCCTCCGGGTACTCCGGTT
>JAOTRS010000011.1:4953671-4967256 GCA_028565755.1 Dinotopterus cunningtoni | reverse complement strand
CCACCCTACTTGCACTGTCCTTCTAATATACTCATAATATAATATACTCTAATATACACAGGGGTATATCAGGAGGAGAAGAGGAAGCCCTAAGAGGAGGTTTATGAATATGTACTGTATGGATAAAATGAGGGAGAACATGCAGGAGTGACAAAGGAAGATATGATAGACAGAGTTAGATGGAGACAAATAGTTCGCTGTGGTGACCCCTAATGGGAGCAGCTGAAAGAAGAAAAAGAAGAAGAAGAAGAAGAAGATAATACTCAACTTCATTTCTCGTCAAAACACATGATGAAAATGCATGATGAACCAAAACTGCTCACTGCTGTGCATCTGAATGTGTTTGAATGTGCATCTGGCTTGCATTTGCTTCCAAACTGACACTTAACATATACAGTAACAACTATCATACTCTACAATAAGGAAACATACCCTATAGTTCAGCTAGTGACCTACTACTTATTTTATATCTTTACAGTGTCCTTAAAACAGTTTGGGTTAATTAGAACTTCATACTAAGATATCTAGAGATACAATATGTGATAACTGTCAAGTTAACACAGATTTCTGTGAAGAAATCAAACAATTTCCTCAGGGACAGGCCATTACTCATGATGTCTAGCAACAAAATTCTCTCTCTGCTTATACCAATAGATATCACATACAGGACTATGCCAAGCTGGTGACTCAGACATGGATTTGGTAACATCTGTAAACACTCAGTTCTTTAATTAAATCCAGCTAAAAATGCCTCCCCATAAAATTATCTTAGATATGTATTTCAATCTAATAACTTTAAACTGTACCACATATAGCACCGGTGCATTGACCCGAGTTTATATTTCCTCCTATGTCATACTGGCTTTCTTTCCCTGTGTACAAAATGTAGGCACTGTAGGTGGACTGGCTATTGTAAAATTCCCATAGTTGTGAATGAATGTGTAAGTGTTATGATGCCTGCAGATTGAGATGGTACCTCATCCAGAAGGAATACTCCCAACTGAATAATTGTGGCCACAAACAGAATAAACCAGTTTCTAAAAATGAAGGAGTGTATGCACCATATAATGTGATTATTCATTTGAGCACTCAAGAAGAGGCAAACTATAGAGTTTTACTGATACATGTAAATGCTAGAACCAGAAAATGTGTGTGTGTGTGTGTGTGTGTGTGTGTGTGTGTGTGTGTGTGTGCGTGTGTCTTTCGCAGTCTTTATTTGTCTTTCAGAGAAGGAACTCTGATCCCCACAGAGGAAAATTGGAACAAAAAAATCAATGCCTTCCACTAAACCGCAATTTACAAATGTTAATACACATTGCATTACATCCACTTCAAAGAGAAGGACCTGTCATGGTCACGGACTAACAAATGTGGACAGGGTTTCTAGGTATGGATTTTTTTTCCAAAAGGTTTTGGCTTGATTGTTTTATGCAATATATGCTTTAAATTCATTGCACAGCTATTCTTAAGTTATTGTGAAATTATACCTAATAATATACCACGAGTTACAGAATTGGATAAAATTTCAGGAAAACTGTAAGGGTTTATGAGTCATCCTCTTCATGGTCATGGCAGATCCTATGCCTATGGCTGTGATACTGGATTTACTTACATGCTTGCGTGAACATGAGTGATGGAGTATGATGGGAATAACAGCCTACCTTAATACAAAGCATGATGATAATTAACAGAGAAAGAAAGAAAGAAGCTTTTCTTTTAAATCCACCCCCTCATGTATATAAAACAGTATTGATCTAAATATGGACTCTCAGGACAAAACCAAAGATTGAGCTGTGATGGTATTGATGTTGACGTTAATGATGATGTCACGCTATCCTATACTCAGAGCAGAAGGTAACTACAGCGACTTACCCCAGTGGAACTAAAAGAGGAGCAACTTTAAAAGTGTCACACCAACATTTTAATCTAACATGACTCCACACACTAACAGCACGAGTAACCTTTGATTAGTTAAATCCTGTGTAATCCTGTAAAACTGTTAATCAATCCAACTTTACTTGTTCAGCTGGAAATTTCAGCTAGAAATTGCAACAATTGAAAGACCAAAATATAAAACAAAAACTCTCCGTTCTTCAAATATTGACATTTATACAAGAGATAGCTTACCTGGCCATGCTGTGGATAATGCTTCTGTGATGATTTGATATGAAGGAGAATTCTGAGAGGAAGCTGAGTAGCTGTTTTAGATCACCTTTTATCACCATGATGCGCCAAAGAATTACAAATCTGTGATCTAAGACTGAAATAAAATAAAATTGTGTTTTTGTTTTTTTTGAGTGTGTGTTTGATGTGAAATCTGGTGTGTTTCCCTCATTAGTGAGGATCTTGTGAAGTGAGTAAGGAGACAGGTATCACCTCGGCTGAGAGGCATGGTCTCAGGTCCAATAGGTGGTTTTCACATAATGTCACTTCCTCCGTGTTGCATGGTGTGAACTGTTACTGGAGGTCAGGAAGTGATTTTCTACATAGGGGCATTATTTCTAGCTCTCCAAATGCCTGTGCCAAGGTGTTCTGGATGTTTGGATGAACAAAGTAAAGGAAAACTTGAATTCTGAAAGCAAGAGAAGATTTATCGTGTTTAATCAAATCAAAGAAAAATCTATTGAAGAACTCTTTAAGCAGCTAATTTACCAAACACTTTGATAAAAATAGTCTTTAAAGACATCTAAAACTTTTCTATCAAAGTGATCTATGCTCACAGGGTAAATGTCAGTCTTTGGATAGCTGTGTGCCGCAGCAGACCAGACATAAGCCCATTCAATTCAGTTTGCAATCAGACACTGTCAAAATGCCCGTGATGCTCCTGCACCATGGGCAGAAGGAAATCATTAAATGCAATTTTATCCTTTTCACTTTTTCTTTTCCTTTCTTTCCTTTTTTTTTGCAAACAATGCAGGAGTTGCTTCTAGTTACTTCTGGTTGAGATTCATACAAAAGAGAGACATGTTTCAGTTCAAAACCTCTATGTAGGAAGTCACATATGGAGTAACAAATCTGATGGGAGTAATATTTAAATTCACTCTGCATTGCTCTTTCTCTCTCTCTCTCTAAATAACTGAATAAATCTGCCAGTGGAACACTTCAGTGTCACTTCCTCAAATCACCCAGGCATCATCTATCATCATGACTGACATCTGTCCTCCCTTCCTGTTAGATTCTGATGTATAAAATATCCCAGCTATAAATGAACAGCTAAACCATACTTTGCAGAGAAGGCTGTTTCTGTCTTTTATTTATTCTCAACTGACCTTCACTTTATCTAAGAAAATCATTAAAGTGTGGGTTCCTTGCGGCACAGAAAAATTGGCACTGATGAATATACACATGCATAGTTTCTCTGTAGACAATCTCACAGTTAGCTGCACCTGTTAGAAATTATGAATCCTTATTACAATAGCTATAAATCAAGTCAATTAGGTTAAATACTGGGCAGTTCCATTGTTAGGGATGTGACATTTGGTCTTTTATGGGAGAGTAAAGTTTTTTTTTTTTTTTTACAAACTGTATATTTTAAAGACAATTGCAGAAAGTGTTACACTTGTACCAAGAAGAAGACTTGAATGTACACAAAAAGTTGAATTCTGAAATAAATTATTTCGAATAAACTGGCGTTATGGATGTGACATTTTCAAATTATGGATGTGCTGTGTCTGGATCAGCCCTCTACAAACTATAAGAAGTAGCCGAGTTACATCCACTTTACTGATCCACAGATTCAACTGATTCATTATACATACAGTACTGTGCAAAAGCCTTGAGCCACCCCTCATTTCTTCATATTTTGCTTCCAAAGAGGCAGGCTTTCTTGTATTTTAATGTAGTATTAAACCAGTAGGAAACAGATGATGACAGATGATCAGGCCAGTGATTAGTATACTGGCGATGCTGAATGTTGAGTGGCTGGAACAGACAAGAAAGGAAATGAGGTTGCTTCTGAGGTTGTTACATAAACAAGCATTCTTCTATTCTTCAGTCACTTGCAGCTTGTCACAGTAAAACATTTGCTCCCAGTGCTTTAATGTAATCTATCACTAAAAATGATGGTAATTCCTCCTTTCCAGCCTCTATGGTATTTTCTGCCTATACTTTCAAAATAAATTGCTTTAAAGTGCTTCCCCTTTTTTTTGCATTATTTTTTATATTTAGTCCTCCTTTGCGGCTATAATAACCTCCACTCTTCTGAAAAGGCTTTCCACTGGATTTTGGGACAGCTTTGTGTACAGGGTCATTGCCATATTAGAACAGGTCTGGCCCTATTAGTTCCAGTTAAAAAGCATGGAAACATTCTTGACCATTAAGTGATCCCAACATTGTGACAAGAGTTTATGGTAGAGCTACATATGGGTGTTGTGGGCTGATGTCCACATGCTTTTGACTGTACAGTCTATAACAACAGATGAGACAAAAAAGTTAATAAAAAATCATTGAATAGTCAACACATTCAAAATGAGCATATACCACAACATATATGCAGTTAGAACATAAAGGTCTAGATATCTGGGATGAATATTAGGTAAGAGTATTTATATGAGTGGTTTTCTGAAATCTGAAAAATGCTGAAATCCAGTTGAAGTACAAGTCAAGATTTAATCCCCTAAACAATGTCCATAAAGTATGAGGTGGTGTCTTTTAAGTAGTGTCAACTCCCCTAAAATGAAATTGCATATTGATTTTGATATTTTGTGTTTCTGATGTTGTGATTAATATCTAAGCAGTTAAATTTAGTTTCAGTTTGTGGAACAGCAGAAGAATCTCTTGTGTTAAAATCTTGAAAGTATGATGAATGATCAATTCCTGTTGAATGAAAATACCACTCTTGCTCTTCCATGGAGTGAAGGCTGGAGGGGCTGCGATGATTCAGATGTGACAATCTGGAAAATGACAGGAAGTCCCACAGCCTCACTGCAATCTCCCACACCACATGTCATAGCTTTATAGCCTGCACAAAAACAACCTTCACAACAGTATTAGAAATGCAAGCAATGATAGAAAATTGGGCTGACTGTTGTCCTGCTGTCAGCCTTAAAGAAATCAAATCACCTATTTTCGTACCCCAAGGTAGGAACCTAAGACATCTCATGAGCTACAGTAGAATAAGGGAAAACAAATAATGTGTCGTTATTCTCCCAAACTATCAATCTTTTCTCTGAATTTCATTCTTTGCAACTAATGACCTGCTTAAAAAATTGGATTTATAGTAAAATTAACAGCGGCTTTAGTAAACTTTAGCTTTTGTAAGTCCCAACTTTGTAGGGACTTTTTTTCCTTGATTCTGCTTTTAGAATCAGGTTCATAAAATATCACATATTGACCAGATGCTTCACTGTTTTCCCTGACTTGTCCAACATATCCTTGACCAGCCCAGTAGTTAATCAGACTTGTTTAGCTTATATTCCTTACTACTAGTACTATTCTAAAAAGCAGGAGTTACTGTGACACCACAGGAGCTGTAGATAGAAACATGCATAATCGTCACTCTAACACTAGATTTATTTTTAATTTTTTTTACATTAACACTTTAACAAAGGTTAAGTGTTAGTGTAAAAAGAGGGGTTTAAGACATAAATATTCATAATCTTCACAACATACGGCAACCACCCACTGTTAAATACTGATAGTTCTTTTTAATGTAACAGCGCCCCTGGAGCAGACAGGGTTAAGGGCCTTGCTCAAGGGCCCAACAGTGGCAACCTAGTGAAGCTGGGGATCAAACCAGCAATCTTCCGATCAGTAAATCACTGCCTTAGACCTCTGAGTCACCACTACCCCTAATCTATCTGTCTGTCTGTCTGTCTAATGTTTACTGATATTGCCAGTGAGGGAATGCTAGTCAGTTAGCCAATGTAATGACAGGATTACTGAGGGGATTTCAAAATATTTAGCTGGTTAACAAGTTAGTTAGTTAATTAGCAGGATTTCTATGGAAACTGTAAGTATAATATCAGTATGTTTTTAAGACTTTTTTGTGGGGGTGGGGGGATCACTGTTTTCTACATAAAACTATTCTACATATGATTCTATATAGAAAACTGTGCATCACAAAAAAAAAAAAAGTAATTCATAGTTCATTTTCTTTTTTGCTCATTATAACCAAATTGGTCACTCAAGTCTCTCTGTTGTAGCCCAGATGCTACAACAGGTAGAGCTTCAGGCCATGATCTTCCATGATGTATTTTTGAAAACTGGTCCTTCATGATGTGATACATTTATGCAGTTTGATCTGGAGCTTGTACAGTAGTCAATAGCAGCAGCAGAAATGCATCCAGCATTTGACTTACTTCAGCGCATACTCATGAAGTGAACCTTGTCCTTCAGTTAGGATTTTTCATTTCAGTAAATTCTATATTGTAATTCTTACTTGTGACTTTGTCCAGAACGTTAAAAACTAACATTATTTTGGCAATGTGTTCTACTAAATTTGTTAAAGTATTATTTTTGGGAGCAGCTGTCTTTGTTCAATGTGGTACAATAATTCAATGAAATTTAATTTATATAATGCTTTTAACAAGGGTCATTGTCGCAAAGCAGCTTTAAAATAAAATTACGGAAATGAGTATAAAATGTGTGAGAAAATATGTTTAAATCAAAATGATCAGATTGTCCCTGATGAGCAAGCCGATGGTGACGGTGACAAGGAAAAACTCCCTGAGATGACAAAAGAAAGAAACCTTGAGAGGAACCAGAATCAACAGGCAACCCATTCTCATTTGGATGATAATGAAAAGCAGGAATTTTTTGCAGTCATACTGTGTTAGGCAGCTGGAAGTTCATTATAACAGGAGATGAGTTTAAGTTAATATGGACTCTAGTTTCACATTTCGTTTGGGCTTGGAACAAACTATACCTGCTTATAAGTATTAGTGATTTTGTCATATCAGGTTTGTTTTTGTTTAGCAAAAGACATTTATATTCAATGCCTTTTTTGTCTCATTATTGTTATTATAGAAAGTGCAATGTATTGCAATTGTTCAAACTGACAGGCAAAATCACTATGGCATCTTGTGAGGACAATTTGTGTGTCAAACTCTTTGGAGGGCTTCCCATGGTTTACATGATTGCCTATAACCACTGGGTCAAGTCATGTAACCATTTCCAGTCTCACCCAGAATGGCATCATTGATGAAATGGCTTGGATACTTGAGCTTTCATTTCTTTTTCAGTTTCCTCTTTTTCTCAAGTGACAGTAGTCTTTTCTCGTTTAGTGGCAAATGGGCCAGAACATTATTACTCCAGAGTGCTTTGCAGTTTCATCATTACTTGAACTTAAAATCACATTCCCCTTCTTAGCATTGCTGTAAGCTATTTCTCCCATTATATGGTGTCATTATGACTTTTCAGCTAGATGGATCTCTTTAATTGGAAGGGGTTTTACAGATTGTGTTTGTATATCTCCTCCCTCTGTGGGCTCAGAGGAAGCAGCACACTTCAGCTTGACTTTAGATACTGGATCAATCAGAAGCACTTTTCTTTTTCTTTTTTTTTCTCCCCCTAGAGACTCTGATTTGCAATTCAATTTCAGAGCTACTTTGCCCAGTTGCTCTTTGACCTCTCAGTCTACTTTCTCAGCCAAGCTATGCACTGGGATTCTTCATGCAAGGTTTTTTTTTTTTTTTTTACACATTGTGGAATTAACCCTACAGATTTAAAACAAACACAGAACGCAAATTTCAGAAGGAAACAGAAAATTAGTTCTTAAAATATATCTCAAAGCAAGAACTAAGATGTTTCGTTAGGTGGAAAAGGTGTAGAAAAACCTGTAAACACATAACTGAATCTTACACACACACATACACACACAGGAGTATATTAAGGCTATGAATCAAAACAGCCACAGCAATAAAAAAGACAGATTAAATCTCTTAGATAAAATATAAACCTGAAATCATTTACTGTAAAGTACGTTTTCAAATAGACCTCCACAGACAGCCCATTTTTGAGTAATATACTCTCAGTTCAGTGATTTATCTACCATGCTATTTGTTCTTAGCTGTCAGGAGTTTGAGAAATTCAGTAAATACATCGAACCTGGGGAGTGAACTGGAGTTTTCAGATTTTCATTTATTAGGCACGTGCAAGATCAATACAGAAACCTGCCATCAGTCAGACTAACATTTACAGACACAGTTTTAAAAGGGTGTATGAGAAAGAGAATTAAAATGAGAGGAGATATGGGAGAGAGAGTGTTTTTCAAATCGTTAGATAGCACTCTCTGAAAAAAAAAAGTTTTGCATACAAACACCTTTTTGCATCTATGGTGTATGCTATGTATGGTATTATCACTAAATAATGCTACACCTACCTCCTAGCTCTAATCTGTAACACAATTTACATTAAAAAGTACTGAAGTCTGTGAATTTTATGCTTAGCTGCAGAGCTTGGTTCATCCATTTTGTTAAAATTTTCTGACATGGAAACATAGAAAAGATCATGCCACATCTCCTTAGGACTGGACCATAAGATTAAGCATCCATTAACAGACAGGCTATTATGCACTTGCAAAAAAAACATGCCAGTAGGTGGATTAAGTACACACCCCTGTGAGTAAGTTCATTTGTGTATGTGCATGGTGTCTTGTGATGGACTGGTGGTCCTATCCAGGGGGTCCAGTGATCCCAGGAGAGCCTCCTTATTATTTTACTCAAGTTAAATAAATCAATTAATTTATGAGTGTTTATCATAGTATGATAATATTTATTATAAAAAGACAGTAAGAAATAAAATGATGGAGAAAACATGTGTATTTGGTAATTAGAAATCAGCCATAACATTAACACCACGTAACATTAACACATTAGCATTGATTATCAACTACTGTATATACCAGTACACCGGTGACAAGATCATGGACACCAAGGGTCATCCCTGCCCGAGCCATCACGTCTAGTCTGATCCCACAGAAAAGCCAATGTTAAACAAATCGTCAAAAAGTCAATGCTGGCCATGATTGAAAGGTCACCCAGTGCACCTAACCTACTTTGCACTGGGCCCCGCAGACAAAGAGCCGAAGGGCACCGGCCACTCGCCAGATCACAGTCCAATAAAGCACCCATAGGATGCACTGGACAAACAAGTCCACTCCATAGAGGTACCACCCCACAACCCACAGCATCCAAAGGACCTGCTGCCAACAACCTGGAGCAAGACACCACAACACACCCTCAGAGGCCTGTGCCACCAGAACTGATAGCACAAGGGGAACCTAAAACCTAGGTGTTCATCATGTTATGGCTGATTGGTGATTCTTCTATATTTCATGTTTCATATTGTTCTTCTGTATTTAGTGTATCTTTTTGTAAAATAAATAAATTAATAATAATTAAAAAAAAAACATTAACATTATTCACTGTCTTATATTTTATATGTTACTGAGTCTCTAACCAATTTACAGTTATCACTGAACAATTTCCTCACTGTTCTCTTGTTATTGTCCATTATCATTCATGCATGCTTAATAAACATGAACTGTTAGGGAATTTAGAAGACACCTCCGGCTCAACATTTTCATGCCCTTACTAACAGGCATCTTTCTAATTAAGACCTGTAACAACCTTCAAAGACATGACACGGTGACTGAAACTAATAGAATTATTTCTCGCATCCTCTTTCCTCATCCAACGCTGTTTCTTATAGCATTTCTCTATCCCTCTCTCTTTGTTTTCTCCATCAGCATGTCCTCTCTTCACCCCTCCTCTGCTCCTGCCAAGGATCTCACTCAGAATGCAGAGAAACAGCTTTCTACTGCGTCCTTCATTTTTCTGTTTACCCTTCAAGAGCTCTCTCTTTCTCTTTCTCTCTCTGTGTATAACTGGCAGTTATGCTGAAATAGAGATTAGTTGGGTCATGTAAATGCAAGCCTGTAAGATGTCATGCAGAGAATAGTAACACGATTAGCTTTAAGACAGCTTAATCAAACCTTTCAAATCAGACCTAGCATAGCCTGATCGAACTGAAGAAGAAACAGGAGTTTGAGACCACAAAACATAAGAGAATGAGCACACACACACACACACACACACACACACACACACACACACACACACACACACACACACAGTCTTCTCTTGCACGCTAAAATAACGAAGAGCCAAAATAAATCTCTGCCTGTAGCGTATATATGAGAGTGACCCTATTTTCCCCCACTGTTGCTGAAGTAAAGCTGATGCTGAATGTTAATAGAACCAAGAATAGCTACAGTCCCTTAGTGTGCTAACCAAGGCCAAACAGAAAACACTTAACGTCATACACCAAAGAGCTCAAATCATTGCAATTATACAATGTTTAAATGAGACCAATGGGAAATTAATTTATCCATTTTATGAAACCATTATCATTAAGAAGTACAGTTAGAAAAGACACAAAAAAAACATGGATTGATTTTTCATGTATGTTTAATTTATCTAGCACGACTCCTGACAGATGAGGCAGTTTACATATTTGCTGGTTCTGCTCTTATAAAGAAACACCAAATCCATTTGGGAATGTAACATTTAGCTGCCTAGTAAGCTCAGCAGGCCAGTTTCTATCCTGTCATGACCGTTTTTTACACTTACATACTGTATGTAACAAAGAACTACAAGCATCTTGCCAAACCATATCATAAATTTTGAAGATTAATGAGTGAATGAATCAAAGAGCAATAAAAAGAGATCTGGGAGTTAATTACTCATTACATTTGTAATAACCAGTGGCCATTTACTTACTAACATACAGTATTACTATTTCTTTAACAAATTAACACAGGTTTAAGGGCTCAAAGTATGTTTACTCCTTGGTGATGCATTTTTTTTTCATGGCCCAATCTCCCTTTACTTCACTCCCACTCCAAACATACTGTTTCAGTGTCTATGGCCCTAACTGGAGATGCATGGATTTAAGAGTTAAGGTGTATATTCTCTTAGGTTCACTCTAATTTAGTCAATTAAAATGTTTTGTCTGCCTTTTCTGAACATACATAGATTTCATCACAATCATGTCAGATAAAGCTGTTTCACAAAGGTATGTGGGAGCAACTAAGGCAGACATTTTCATGTCTGCTTGGTGAAGACTCTTGTAGTTTTCTGGATCTACTAGATTCCAGAACATAATATAATTGCAGCTGAGATTTTAGCTAAACATTGTTTATGGGATTTATCACCTTTAACCCTGATGCCACAGGACTGATGCAGAACAGGTCAGCCATCTGTCTAAAAATTTTACTTTTTTAAATTCCACCTTTATTACAGGATTAGTGACAAATATCACACAAGGTTCATGTTTCTCAGGTTTTGGAAAGTAGATATGAATAATCGACATTTAAAAAAAACAATGTCCTGAAATCTATTTCAATTGAATAAATGCAACATGACAAGTTACTTTAAAACCCTTAACTACACTGATCACATTTTTTTAGCTTCACCTTGTAACTGTTCAAGTCATTTAGTTTACAGTTACATATTTTAGAAACACCACATTGAGGAGCCAATGGTTAGACATCAGGGAAGTACAGTGGAACCTTGGATTACGAGCATAATTTGTTCCGGAACAATTTGTACGGGCTCGTATTCCAAAACACTTGTAAATTAAAGCAAATTTTCCCATAGGAAATAACAGAAACTCTAATTATTCGTTCTACAGCCCAAAAAAATAAAAACATAAAAATAATTAACACAAAATATAATGTAAAAATAAAACAAATTAACCTGCACTTTACCATTAAAAAATGCGCGCAGGCGCTGTGTGTGTGTCTCTCTCTCTCTTGCGCTGCGGAGTGTGTGCATTGTGTGTGTGCGCGACACCGTGCCGGTTCACACACTCTCTCTCTCTCTCTGGCCTTTAGTGTCTTTGTGTGTGTTTGAAGCAGAGAGGGGGTGCTTCACACACACACAAACACACACACACACACACACACACACACACAGTCAAGGCGAGAGAGAGAGAGAGAGTGTGAACCGGCACGGTGTCAAATTACATGCGCGCACACACATAACGCACACACTCCGCAGCGCAAGAGAGACACACACACACACACACACACACACACACACACACACACACACACACACACACACACACATAACGCACACACAGTAAAGGCGAGAGAGAGAGAGAGTATGTGTGAACCGGCACGGTGTCAAATTACGCGCACGCACACACTTAACGACAGAGAGGGAGAAAATGGATTTTTAACCTCTAATGAGACTCACTTTTGCTTTACACGCGCATACACATGTTATAAGAAACAGTACCCGCGCTGTACACACGCGCTTTCAAACACAAAATAAAATATTTTTTAAACACACAAATGTGGTCACAGTGTTATAGTAAACAGTACACGCGTGCACGGATGTTGATTATACCAGTAAGAGAGGAGCACTAAGACCAAGCAGGGAAGACGATTACCCGCAATTCCGCAGCGCAAGAGAGAGAAAAACCGTTGGCTCAGTTGTGATCACGTGACGCTCGGCGTCAAAACAAGAAACGCATGCGTGATACATGATACTCTGTGCTTGTAAACCAAGACTTGCTCATTTTTCAAGTCAAAATTTATTAAAAATCTTTGCTCGTCTTGCGGAACACTCGCAAACCATGCTACTCGCATTCCGAGGTTTTACTGTATCCTTATCCATTAAAAGATTTTGCACAGAATGAAACATGAATGAAGAATTCACAGAATGAAACAGCAAAATATCTTCAGTGTGGTGAAGAAAATTTCCAAATATATCCCCAAAAATACTCAGCAGAAAATTCTTCCAGGAACTTGTATGGAGTAGATAAACCAAACAACGGGTGTCAGGGCATGCAATGAAAGCCATCAAACACTACCTGAATGAAGACACCCAGCAGGGAGGTATCACTTGTGTAGGTCTAAAAATATTTGCACCTTGCAATGCCTCATTCTAGTTGCTCCGCTGCATCTGCAGACAGCACAGATGTTCTTCTCGCCACAATATTTGCTTCAACTTGTACGTCGCCAATAGAAAACATCATTTTTTCCTAAGTTTTTGACCCTTGAATAACATTTCAGTAACTGCAGTCATTGCCTCTTTAACCACCCTTCTATCATTGAAGGGCTTTTTGTGCTTAGTTAGGATGAATGACATGTTTACCATGCTTGTTCACAGTACACTATACCAGCAGGAAAGTCCCATTAAAAAGTTGCTGTGGACTTTAGTGAAGTGGGATTCAACATTACATCCTTTAACAATTGTCACTCTTATGCTGCAGGCAAAACACACACACACACACACACACACACACACACACACACACACACACACACTCGTCATGTAATTCATAAAAAAAAAAAAATAATAAAAAAAAACTCACAAGACATTTCCACTCATGTTTTGGCCTTTCATTGGCATGGTTGTTTTTTGTGGTTATTGTCATATGCCGTGGTGTAACTTTACAGCATAATTGACAGCTGTGTATTCACAAAATTGCTAGTCGTTTAGCAAATTATCATTTAATTCAATTCAATGCAATTTTATTTATATAGTGCTTTTAATAATGGTCATTGTCTCAAAGCAGCTTCACAAAAATGAAAAGAAAATTTAAAAAAGAAAATTTATGGAAGTGTGTATGT
>JAOTRS010000011.1:4894064-4912660 GCA_028565755.1 Dinotopterus cunningtoni | reverse complement strand
CACACACTCGCTCACCCTGTTTAAGAAAAAGAAAACAGCTGATAAACCACAACGTCCAGTAAAGATGCTGGTTCTCATCCCCACCCTCCTGTCAGAGAGTCACAGCGGCCAAGATAACATTCCTCCACCGGTCCTGCTCAACATTCTGGTGATCAGCTTCACTCAGACTTTCATTGTTCTGGCAGGAACGCTGCTTTCCTCTCTGAATATCAAAGAGCAGCAGGGACGAGCGAATCACAGCACGCAAGACCGAGCACTTCTGCAAAGCAAACAGTCAGCAAGCTGCGTCTCATCGATAACATACTCTCTTTCTGAGAAAAAAAAGAGAAAAAGTCCTGCCATTGCTGCTTCTGCGCATGCCACGTGCTGGAGTGTGTAAACATCAGCATGAGCACTGAGCAGCCAGCAGCGTGTCTGAGGAATCTCTCCTCCTCATCCTCAGCAGCGTCTCTGGCCCAGAACTTCTCTCTGACTCAGAATGTAACACCGGTCACTCGGTTTACACACATACTGTATGGCTTTAGACTCATCCATCCATTCCTTTTTCTTACTTTCACTTCTTTTCTTTGTCTCATTTTCCTCTATTCCCCTTTATTACTTTACTTGTTTTTTTATTTACTTTTTGCTTTTCTTCTGTTTATCATTTGTTTTATTATTTATTTGTTTTACATTTCACTTTACATTTTTTACTATTCTCACTATTTTGCCTTTTAATTCATACATTATTTCTTCACTTCTTTTCAATTTTATAATTTTATTTTTTTATATAGATTAATAGAGTTGCTTAGTTAAAAAGCATGTAGTTTTTACCCTTCTTTGTTTTGTCACATATGTCACATATTCTTGCTCCCTTCTTGTTTGTTTTCTTTCTTATGTCTCATTTCTTTTTTTTTTTTACACTTTTATTTTGTTGTCATTTCTGTGCATTTATTTGGAATTTATTATTTATTTATTTCTGTCTGGCTGTCTATCAGTCTGTCTGTTTTTATTTCTTTCTTTCTTAGAAAGTCTATTTAAAGTAATTCATTAACACAGTGCTACAGAGAAAACTTAAAACATCTCTCTCCCTATTTCTCTCTCTCTCTCTCTCTCTCTCTCTCTCTCTCACACACACACACACACACACTCACCATAAAGCATGGTCTCCAGTTTCTTCCTGTCAATGCGGAATCTCTCCTCCATCCAGTCCGTGTCAGATTCCTCACAGATCTTGGTCTCTGTCTCCATCCTGGAATTTCCTCCTTCCTCCTCATCTTCCTCCTCCTCATCTTCCTCCTCCTCAGTTTTGTCCTGAATCAGCACTTTCTGCTCTTGCTCAGCCTCTGAGCCCATGTTTTGATCCTGTTCAGGCCTGAAGCAGGACTCAGATTCAAGTTCCACAGGGTCCACAGAAGTGCCCTCCATGCTGTCTGCCGGGGCTGAAGTGTGTGTGCTGGAGAAACGGTGTGTGTGTATACGATGATGTTGCCATAGAAACAGGCAAAGGGAGGTGTTGGAGGGGGGGGGGGGTGCCAGAGCGGGAGAAGTGTAGACCCCTAACCCTTTAATGCATCATATACAAACTTGCCTTTTCACTGAGAGAGAGAGCGAGAGAGAGACAGAGAGAGAGAGCGAGCGAGAGAGAGACAGAGAGAGTGTGTACATGAGACTCCACAAGATTCCAACACAGCACCTGAGTCGAATATAATATGTCTCAGTAGACAGAGATAAGATGAGTGATAAAAATGAAAAAGTTCTGCTGACTGTGAGACTGAGACATTCTTATGCTGTATATATATTTAATAAACAAACACATTGTGTCATAAATAAGTTCCATCTCGCTCTGAGCCAGGAGAAAGCATGAGGCTCCAAACCAAACTGTACTGTAGACTGGAGCTTATTCTGCAAGCACACTCACTTTACCTGGCCTTTTATGCACTTTTTTTTATCTTTATCACTCACACACACACACACTTCTCTTTCACCACACCAGTCTTTCATTTCTTAGCACTCCTTGACATTCCACAATTCATTTCCTTTTTCTTTATCTTTCAACCGTTACCTCAATTCTTTTTTTTTTTTTTTTTACTTTTCAGTTCTATCATTTATTTTTTCTTCCACTATTTCTTCCCATGATTCCGCCCCTTCGTTAGAGTTCATATACATTTTTTCTCATATTTTCCTTCCCATGCTTGTCCTTGTCTTTTTTTATTCATTGCATTATTTCCAATGAAGATGTATTTCCACATCTTCTATGTTGTTCCATCATTTAATGTTGTAGTTCATTATGGAAATCTTTATGATTTTTTTTTTTTACCAATAACCCTATTAAACTACTTGATCTATTTTGATACTAGCCTTCTTTCTTCCTTCCTTCCTTCCTTCCTTCCTTCCTTCCTTCCTTCCATTCTGACTCTGTTTCTTCTGTAATTTATTTCTATCTTCCTTCTGTTCATCCTTAAATTCTTTTTTCCTTTACCTCCTGCCTTCCTTTAATTTCTAACATTCTTTCTTTGTTTTTGTTTCCTTTTTTAATTTATTTCTTCCTTGCTTCCTTCTTTCCCTACATCATTTCTGTCCCTTCCCATCTGTCCATCCATCCATCCGTCCATCCTTTCTGTCTCTTTCTTCCTTCCTTTCTTCTTTTGTTGTTAATTTTATTACTTTTTTTGTTTCCTTTCAGTTTCTTTTTTCAGTTCCTTCCTTCCTTCCTTCCTTCCTTTTTTTCTTTCTTTCTATCATTTTAGGTCTTTCTTTTTCTTTTTTATTCTTTCTTCCTTCTGTTCATTCTTCCTTTTCTGACTGCCTTCCGTCCTGCTTTCCTTTAATTATTAACATTCTTTCTTTGTTTTTCTTTCTTTTTTGTTTTTTTTTCTTTCTTTATTTCCCTCTTTCTTCTGTCTCCTTCTGTTTTTCTTTATTCTTTCCTTCCTACTTTCTTTTGTTAATTGCTAATTTTCTCTCTTTCTTTCTTTCGATGTAGACAGTAATGTCCTTGCTACTAATCTAAAATAGTTATTGAAATAGTTTTAAATGACACTGGAAGACTTTTAGATGCAGATAATGCAGTGAGGAGACTTTTGGACTTTTTGACTTTGTGGCTGTGTCAGATAGTAAGGCAGATCTCTCACTTCCCTCCACATTACTGCATTCCCGACTAAAGCAATCCAAACAAATTCCTGCACCTGCTGCTGCACTCGGAGCTGATCACAGGAATGTGCTGTTTTCATTTCTTTCCAAAAGTGAGGTGGTGAACTCGGGCTTTTAATAAAAAGAACTACCCCACACCCCCTCACTGCTTCCTCACAGCCCCCTCACAGCCCCCGTATAATGCCCCTCTCCACCTCCACCAGCTTTCTGCAGAAGGAGAAGAGAGGCTGCGAGGCCTAGTTGACGGGAGGGGAGGAGGAGTGGGCCTTTACACAGAGACCACTGAAATAATTACAAACTGACAATAAGAATAGAAAAGAGAGAGAGAGACAAACACCCCACTGTTTGCTTGTTACCTGGCAACCTGATTTAATAGCAAAAACGACAAGAAAGTCATAAAATTCAAGCACCAAAAAGGACAGAAAGTGGGAAAAACTTTCTCCTGTTACATTTGACCTTTCTTCTATCTACATGTGACAAGTTTCATTGGCATTAAGATAATGAATAAATAAATCAAACACACTAGCTATTGTTACATGAATTTGCACTGATAATGCAATCCTTTTTCTAATCTCGCTCACAGAGGGCGCTCTCATCATCATCATTATCCCAGCCTCGAAGCCTAAGCCATCTATATTGTACTTTGTCATTCAAATCATCCTACAACCTGGAGATAAAAGTTATTTCCAACAATTACTAACTAATTTTTATTTGTTTCTGGTAGTCTCATGGTAGTTCAGGTGAATGTGGTGATATTTATGGTCCCCTAATCCTCTCTGCATCGTTAGTGAATAAATAATTGACTTTGGCATCTGTATCACCTTATATTAATACCCCAGGGAAAACAACAAAACATAAATAGAATCAAGCAAAACGCAGCATGATGGGTATGTAAAAGGAACACACATTACGCGCAATTTGGGAACACCAATTAACCTGCATGTTTTTGGTAAACAGAGTACCTGGAGGAAACCCACCAAGCACAGGGAGAACATGCAAACTCCATGCAGACAGACCCAAGGTGGGAATTGAACCTGGACCCAGGAGGTGCAAGGCAACAGTGCTAACTACTAAGCCACTGTGCTGACTGGGGTGCAAGTTATTGTGAAAAAATATGTTTAGATAGGTTTTTTTGTTTGTTCGTTTGTTAGTTTTTTTCCCTAAAATTTTTAATTTACTCATATTAAAATTACATCATATTAAAATAACAAACCATATATTTTTTATAACCTTCATTTTGTTTCTAGAGGATGCCAATACTTATGGACCTTACTGTATATTCCAAAAACACTTAGCGAATAAAAAAAGGGGCATCAAGGATTTTAAAGTTTTGTAGTTATGTTAAATTTCAGAACTGCGGCAAAGCAATTGCTGGATGGTTGAACAAACCATTGCCTGATAACTCCCTTTTTTTTTCTATATAATCCCCTGCTATATTAATGCACGTATCCCAGTGTTTCACAAGTCCTTGGATACCATCAAGGTAGAAAGTTGGCTCAGTACACCAGAGCCATGATCAGACTGCCTGCTCAATGTCTGAAATGGTGGCCTTCCAGGAACTCCTTTAACGGCAAAAACATGTGAAAATGGCTTGGAGCAAAGTCCAGCCTGTATAAGGGATGTGGTACTGTAATAACTCCCAGCCAACTGTAATGCACAAGAGGTGATGGTGAATGATTGTGTGTTTAAATACCACAGCCAAATGCGTTTCTTCGGCAGGTTGGCAAAAAGTGATCTGTCGATTTTCAAAGTTTAGGTGTTCCACTCACTGAACGTCTATGGGAACAACTGCAGTGGGCTTCTAACCACCTTGGCTGGGTTCATCATTTTTGCACGTACATTTTTATTTATTTTTTTAATGTTTGCACCATTCAAATGTTTACTTCATCTTACAGTAACATCATCGTACTGTGCTTGAAGTCTTCTGTAAATGTCATTCAGTTTTACGACTTCTTTTAAGTGCTTATGAGACAACAATTTCCAGTTTGACCTAAACAGATTTTGGATAGAAGATTAACAAAAAAACAAAAAACAAACAAACAACACAATCCAATAGGAAAAACTCACATTAATTCTTTTATGTAATGGACTTAGTTTAACACATTCCATTCCAGTTCTCTAAAATGTCCATTAAAAATGTACATTTAAACAAAGTACATAAAGTTATGCTAGATTTTATGGTCTCTAGACTAGACCTGGGCTGTGTGGTCAGATGAGGTAGAAAAAAAAATAAAACATGGTTGTACAGAAAACTCTACACTTTACTATTAAATGCTAGGCAACATCTGGGGCATTATGTACTGTAAATCATGGTCCTTATCACAATGCTCTAAGAACCATGTTATGACTGGGTCATGGTTGGAGCTTCCAGCAAGACATGTGGGTTGAAAAAGAAAGTCCACCAGAGAGAACCAAGAGCCCTTGGAGAATCTGAATTATGTATTGAAAAGCCATTTCAGATTCCTTGCTCCGTGTTTTTTTTTTTTTTTTTTTCTTAACCATAGGTTAGTTTTAGCTGTAGCCGTGTATAGTAGTACATTTTCTGTTTCTTAACGCTTGGATTATAAACTAGTGTGGAGTTCCACACAGTCTACAATGTCTGCATAGGTTTCCTCCCAATAAAAAAAAACAAATCATGTTCTGGATTATTGACTATCCTCTATATCCAGTGAGTTTGTGTGTCTCAGTGATGGATTGCTATCCTAGAACATTTTCTTGCACCTTTCTAGGGTACAAGCAGATGGCTTAGTAATGTTGCTTTTTACACTTCAGACAACTGAAACAACACAAAAGCTGAGATTACAGGGTGATGGAGTTTATGCACATTTTTCATTAGAGCTCAGAGAATTCGAGCAATAGTGCCATAATTATAGCAATTATTTATTCCCTACTAGCAAAAAATGATTAAGCTGTTAATTGCCTCTGTTGCAGGAAAACATGATTTATTATGAGCAGTGAGTAAAATGCCATACCAAAATTAAGAAAAACTGAGAGTGGGGGGTAAAAAAAAACTGCATTGGGAAAAAGTGCATTTAGGTTTATAAATTCGAGGAATATGTCTGGTCTTTTAAACAAAATGTCATGTTTATTGTAGAAATGCGCTTACAAAACATTCTTTGTACAGATGTTTAAAAAACGAAGAAATGGTGTACAGGGATAACATTTCAAAGCAGCATCAATAATGTATAGTCAGTGTACACTTTAAAATCACTGCATGAATACTGAACACTTATTGTTTTTTACTTTTTTTTTATCAGCTACACAAGCCAACCTGTTTACGCCAAGAACCTTTCAGCAGCCTTTCTTAGACCTGCTTTCACATTTTTATGAATTCATTTGGCAGAATAATTTATTCATATTGATGCACAAGGGAAGTAAATTTGAGTTTGGGGGAAATAAATGAAGCAATTTAGGGTTTAGATCCCTTTTAAAAGACAGACCACATTTATATTCAGAACACAGATCGTTAATGTTGCTTCATTTACCTTCAGCCTGTCACTCGAACACTGGGTGTGACCATGAAGGTGTGACCATGAAGCCTTGTCAACAATCACAATGTGGCAATATAACCCTGGATGGAACACCAATCCTTCACAAGTCACATGGTCGCATAGTAACCAATGAATGGGGTAGCTCCTGGGATGGAGAGTTGAGAGAAATCCACAGAGCCCAGAAGAAACCCATGTGGAAGATGTGACAAAATACAATGTCATGGCAACAACTTACAAAGATGTGGGAACAAAATATTATAAGGCATGGCAACGAGATAGTATGCTGTGGCCACAACTTAATAACACAAGTGAAGGAAATAGTGTATATACTGGCTGAGTGAAAATGAAGTAGGCGATATTTAATGGCTATAGAACTTGTAGTATCACTGGAGCACCACCCCATGGTGTATTACCCCATTTTGCTCTTACTGTGCAGGCGTGGTTAGAGCAGCCTTTTCCAGGTCGTTGGCTGGAACGACACAGAACTCGTGATTTTTTTCCTGTAGAGGAGGTGTACAGAACAAAACTTCGCACACTGGAGGACTTGGAGGCACAGATTCAGGAAATTCTCAGCAAAATATCCCAAACAACTTCTTTCAGAAGGATGTGCATTCCATCCCTAGCTGTTTGAGGAATTTGGTTGATGCCACCAGTACCTATGTTGAAATGTAAAGATTTGCCTATATTTTCCTATGTAATAATGTATTTGTACAATTTGTTTTAATAAATTTGTATTATACATATAGACTTTATTACCAATTTTTAATGCCTAGTTACTCTTCACCCACCCAGTATAAGTGGATTAGACTATAGTTTAAGTTTAGTAAGTTGTGGCCACAACATAGTATCTCATGGCCATGCCCTATACTATTCAGTTCCCACATCTTAATAAGTCATGGCCACTGATTTCTTCCCCAAATGCCACCAGAGGGACTCCATAGCTCCGTACTTCATTTTTCTACTGTCAGTGCATTTTAAAAAGAAACTGGAATCACACATAGACTCTAGATCACGGCTAGACACAATTTTATTTAAAATTTTTTTTATTTTTTTTAAAACTGCTCTCTGCAGTACCGCTTTATTTGTGAAGATGCAAGAAAGACAAGTATCGAGGCTCTTCTTTGAGCTGTCCCCAGGTAGTGGAACAAACTTTGCCCCATGAATTTGCTCATGTTTTAGTTTTTTATACAATACTAAGCTCTCCAACAAGGGTAGTCTTAATCCATGACATAGTGAACTAGCATGAGGATGTGAGGATTTTTAATAAAGTCACACTGGATAAGAGCGTCTACCAAATGCCAGAAATGTAAATGTTGTTTTTAGCTATATCTTGCAAGAAGAAAAAGAAGGAGCAGCTGTCATGTCAACATTTTATCAAAGCCTTAAAATGAAATATTTCACGTTCTTGAAACTCTCGCCCGAGAGGAGATAGGGTAAACTTGGAGATCAGTGCAGAACATCCCTGTTGCCACTTGAGGGCAGGACAATCACAGATATCTATGAAGTGCTGCTTTGGACATAGCCACATACCGCAGTGAACATTTAACAGGCATAGCCATGCTGGCATTTTGGATTGTGGGAGTGTAACGTCCCCATTTTAAGGTCCCAGTAAGAAACAGTAGGTTTTAGGCCAGGAACTCGAAATGTAAAATGAATTCATAATATATCTAACCTCCAAAATCAGCTAATCAAGCACAGAAATATTAGCTCTAAAAACCCAGGTTGTGATTGAGATTTTTATGTTTTGCACCACTGTAACACAATGATGGGGCACATAGTAATGTTTCCTTCGACTCCTGAGTTCTTTGAAAATCACAGGCTTATGCTGCAGTTCAAAACTGTCTCGCCCCATATTATAACTGAAACTCCTGTGCCCTGCTCACTATTACGCAATCCTGTGTTCAAGGAAATGTGTGGAGGACTGTGTGGAGGACTTGAAGACGTTACAGGTCTGTGAGAGACAGAAATCTTGCTTGTTTGTAGGTGACCAAATACCTAAATACCAAATACCAAGGAATTTAACAATTAATTCATTAAAAATCCTACAATGTGATTTTCTGGATTTTTTTTTTTCTTATATTATCTCTCATAGTTGAGGTATACCTATGATGAAAACTACAGGCCTCTCTCATCTTTTTAAGTGGGAGCACTTTCACAATTGGTGGCTGACTAAATACTTTTTTGCCCCACTATATTTAATTGCCACATAATGGCAATTTAATGTGCCAAGTGAACCTACCTGCATGTGCGGCCTTAATGCTGGAACAAATGCTGGTAAATTTGTTAGAATAAAATTAAAATTGGTTGTCCTGACCTTAAAACAATGTATCGGCAGATAACTTCTGCTCAACTTGTGGAAGAGACACATCTGTCAGTGGTAACTGTACACACAAACATTCCTGCACATTACAGGAACTCGGCTCCAAGTTATTGCCACATCCCCTGTACAGGCCTGACTTCACGCCAAGTGATCGCCACATGTTTAAGCCAGTAGAGGAGTTCCCAGGAGGGCTGCCTCTCAGACATGAAGCAGGTAGTCAGATCATGGCTCCAGTTTTCTACCTTGATGGTATCCAAGCACTAGTGAAATGCTGGAATAAGTGCATTAGTGTAGCAGGGAATTATATATATATTTTTAAATCTGCATAATAAAAAATTTAAACACATAAGAATACATGTGATCAGGTAATTTTTGGGACAAGTAACGCTGAGGATAAGTGCATTAGTGTAGCAGGAGATTATACAGAGAAATAAAGAGCTTTTACTTTGATAACTTTGTTGTGTACAAGCAAAAGTCCCAGTTCGTACTTTAATATAGTCTCTGGTGATGCTGTTTTATGAGACCAACAACAACCTAACACTGAAGAAAACACTACACTACAACACAGAAATTTGTTCTTAATTTTTGTTTTTCTTTTTTCAATCCATAGTCAAAATCAGAATTCTTTTTTTTTTTTCTTATAAGCACATAATCTGTTTTAACTGGTCTTGTAACATCACTACTCAAGTAAAGTCTTGTGTAAGGTGGTAGATTTTCCACTTTAAAACCACAAATTTAAACCTATGAGTATTTGACAACTGCACCTTAAAAAAAAAAAGAAAAAAAAAAAGAAAAACATGTAGACCTGGACTCTAATCGTAAAAAGCTTTAATATAAATACATGAAGACGATACAAACAGTTACAGTGATTACATAATCCCATTTATTTTGCTCTCTGTTAATTTGGGGCAGGCAGCCAAGCCATAGTGCCTGGGTTTCACAGTTCACAAACACACACACTTGACTCTTATTACTTGAAATTACTTGAGTGGGTGTTTTAGAAGAAGAAGAAAAAAAGGACACTATAAATCATCTTTGGTTGCAGTTCAGTTACTGTCAACCTGAAAGGAAAAGCGGTCTAGTGGTTTTTGTACAACTGGAAACCTGTAATTACAATCTCATGTTACCATGAAACTACAAAGCTTATGAAATTATACTGGAAAACCTGCGCTTTCAACGTTGATTACAGACCTGTGCATTGACAATAGTCATTAGTAACAGAGTGACAAAGAAAATACAGCAACGTGTTGAAGTATGGCAACAGTGAACAGTTTTTTCACCACAAGCGTTTTAGAAACTTGCATATGTATTAGTAGCACAGGTTAGAATACAGTCAAGCAAAGAGAAATTGTAAAAAGGTAACATGGTACAATACGACTTCTCTGGCTGGATCAAACATGGCAAAAAAGCAAAGTGGAAAAAAACCCTGAATTAAAATTTTTCACACAAATATTGATCAGCCATAAAATGACCACTACTGCCAGATAAAAACACTGATGATCAATTATATATTAGTAATTAGTGACAGGATCATGGGCGTTTAACGCTTATCTAGGTCTGTGGGGACCAATGTCCAACTAATCCAGTCTGATCCCACAGAAAAGCCAAGCACGGATTGCTGAAAAAAGTTAATGCTGACTATGATAAGAAGATATTAGAACGCCACACTGCATCACAGCTTGTTGTGTCTGGTTGTTTGTCTGACCTTCAAATTCCCCAGATCTTAATCCAAACGAGCATGCATACTGTAGGATGTACTGGACAAACACGTATGATCCATGAAGACCACACCTTGCAACTTGCAGCACTTAAAGAATCTGCTGATTGAAGTCACACTTCAAGGGGTCAGAGCTGTTTTGGTGGCACATGGGGAACCTACAACCTAGGTGATTTTAATGTTAATGTTTTTAATGTTTTGGCGGATCGGTGTGTCTAATGAATGCCTCGACCAGTCAGCACAACACATTAACAAACCAAAACCCATGATCAGCATTGCTACAGTAGAAAGGTTGCCATTGTTGTGCAACTGTGTGCATTTTATGGGATATATACAGTAAGCAGAAGGGTTTTCATGTGAATGGACAGGACAAAGAAAAACCAAAGCTACTAATATAAATGTGATTTATGTATTTACAGCAATACATTTAAAGCCTTCATTCATTCATTCATCCTCACATTCCCATCACACAGAGCCACGTTCCCACTACGTCCACAAAAAAACTTTGTAGGAATGCTGTAGAACCTGGTAGGGTGTTGTATTGTCTCCCTTGACATAGAGCTGCCATGCTTTTTCTTTTTTTTTGTTTTGTTTTTTTGGACATGTTCAAAAACAACTCTGGTGAGAATGTGGTCGAAGCAAGATGTGAGAAGAGATATGGTAGTATATTATTAATAAGGTAATAAGTAACAGTAGCATTAACCAGTTCACGGCATAACTAACACCTCTTAGGGACTTGATGTTCTACAAGTATGGTGCAGATGGGAAAGATTGGATGGTGGTCTGACTGAGTTGTAACTGGGATGTTGCTCCGTCAGTGGAGTTCTCACAGTGCCCTCCTTAGGCTCAACCATGGTAGGTCCATGCCATGTACGTTTGTTATTTAGTTAGCAAGTTAATTAGTTAGGTAGGTGGATGGATGAATAGATGAATGGATGGTTGGATAGATACTTTCCATTTCCAAAAAATGTTATATTATGCTCTTCTTAGGTTATGAGCATGTCTATGCTATGTGCTACGTACGAGAATTTAGTATGAATACTGATCTAATTTCTCAGACCATTACTTTGTGATGAAAGGCAGTATTTATACCAGTATTTATACCAACCCCCAGGCACAATAACAGTGTATTAAGTGCATAAGAACATAGTGCAATCTGATTAATAATTCACACAATGAGAAGCTTACATGGACGTGTTTAGGAAGTAGAATTGACTTGATAAGTGCACATTTTTTTTCATTTGGGTTCTTTAATATTTTTAGAACATAATGGGAACTTCATAGTCTTCATCACAGTGTGATCAGGGCCTACAATAAATAACTGCCTGGTCAGGTTTGTCTAACTTAAATTAGCTACTGGTTGTTTTATTTCATGTAAAATGAAACCAGATAACAAAACAAACAAGAATAATGCCAATGGAAACATTTTAAACAGACATGGATACAGATGGTGTTATTGCCTTAAGCTCCTAACATGCATTCTAGTGATGGGAATTTTGGATCATTTTATGGACTCAATTTTTTTGAATCTCATTCATCAAAATGAACAAATCTTTTTTTGAGTCATTTAGTTCATTTCGTTCTTTCATTTCGTTCTTTTGATCAGAAATAAACAGACCTCCGACACGTCTACATACACATATTTTGGCTATAATTCCAGTAATGAAAGTATTACAATTCAGCTAAGGACATTATGATTAACAGAATGAGTAGCTCACTTCTCATATCTTCTGGTCCGAATCGTTCGTTCTTTTTTCACGTGACTCCCATAGACGCTATGCAGTGCATTACAAAGGACACAGAATTGAGCGGTTCTTTTCATGGGTCTTCTAGTCTGAGTCATTCGTTCTTTTGAATCTATTGCACTGCATAGCGTCTATGGGAGTCACATGACAAGAGAACGAACAATTCGGACCAGAAGACTCGAGAGGTAACTACTCATTTCTGTTTCCTGTACATAACCTACGGAGGTTTTGCGATGCTTTGCGCATGCGCGCCCAGTAGAAAATTAACGAATCACTCTCTGAGACTACTCGTTCTTCTGATTCACGTTAAGGACTTGTTCAAAAAGAATGAATCTTTCATGAACGACCAATCACTGCTCTCTGCATGGAATGAGCATAAAAAGCATAACTGGTAGCAGCATAAATGCTTGGCTATTTCATGGCTCACACAGCAGAGAAAACCATCCAAATGCTGGCATTGTGGTTGATGTATTTTTTTATGTTTTGTCTAGTCAAAAAGTATAATATTATACCATGTGTATCATCCAATTAAAACCACAAACCAAGTTTAAAATAAGAAAATGTATAATTTCACTGCTGAGAAGAAGACACAAAGTGAACAATCATTTTACTTTCTTTTTTTCACAAAAGGAAATTTCATTAGTGTTCTCATACATTAAGTTTCATATAAATACACGTTACATGTCTGTGGTAAGCAGCGTGTAATGTGCCACATTCACTAAAAGTTCCTGCATGGTTTTATACAGTAATAAAGAGAAAATAATATAAGAAAAGGCAAAACAAAACTAACTAATAGAGGATTGGGAAACATTTCAAAAACAGATCACATAACCCCCAACCAGGAACTGAAAAAGAGGTTAGGACACTTCTTCTTTTTTATGTAGACTGTATAATACATTTCCAGCCTATGAAAAACAATCCACTGGCATTTATATATTAACACCTTAATTGTGTCGAAAAAAAAAATATATATATCATTCTGGAGTCCTGATGTCCTGAACTATAACTGTAAACATCAAGTCAAATAAGGTAAGTCACATCAAGCAATTGGTTTGACATAATGGACAGTAAAGAAGTCCAATATCCAGATGTGGTGCTTTAAAAAAAACTAACCAAAAAAAAAAGATAGAAAAAAAACAAACAAAAATAATTTCATTAATACTTACATCTTATGCCACAGGAAAGATTTAGCAGTATCTGAACAACAAGTGTCTGAAACAATTGTATTCACCAAACTCGGGTCCAATAAAGTGAACACATAAATCTAATACTATAGGCTTGTCATGGAGCTTCTTTCGATTGGATGAAAATCCAGGGCAGATTACGTTGTGGTAAAGTATTTTAAGTGTGAGTCAACAAATTTGAAAGAGAGCTTTAAATGCCTTTTTATGGCACAGAGAATATCGACACTTCTAAGATTTATTTTATGAACGTACTGTACAGTATAGCATAGAAGACTTTACAGAGCAGAAGTAGCTCAATATCACATCTCAGTATCAATTGTTGGACACCTTCAGCTTTGTTTTACAATGTGGAAAGAAAAAAAAATCAGGAAAAACCATGGAATTAGAAGGTTTTGTTCAAACTTTTCACTGGTAGTGTAGAATGGATCCCTGATAAGATGGGTTTGGTTCTTAGAGCTGGGAAATGTGAGAAAGATGTTGGGATGGAGTTGTCATGAATTATGTAAGAAATGGATTGAAAAGGGTATAAAAGTTATGAAGGTGTTTGAATATGAAATTGGGAGGGGCTTTCATGACAACCGTGAGTGGTTGGAATATATATTGGTGAAGTGATATAGGGGTTGGGATGCAGGCAGGAATGGCTGGGATAAAAAGCAGAAGGACTGGGACAAGTGATGTAGGTATTAGGATGTGTATGGGAGGATGGCTTGATCTGTGTAGGGTTTGGGATAAGTGACGTCAGGACAAACATTTGCAATCAACTGTACTATTCAAGATTGATTTTTTTAGAAGCTGTTTTTCATTTAATAAGTTACCTTTGGTGCCTCTTGTGACACCACATGCTGTAAATTATTTAGTTGAACTGAATAAAATTCCTCACATTCATTATTCATATGTATGGATAAATTAGCATAGCATGTCTTATGTTAATAAATAGAAACTTTTTTGGACCTTTGTCTCATTTTCAACACATTGCAACTGAAGCACTTTAATCATCAGTGAAGCCGTGTCTCCCACAGCCTGAGAAAATGTTACCTGTTACGGCTATGTAAAGCTTGGTGACAATCCAGGAAGCAGACAAACAGCAAGAAATTAGCTGTGGGAAATAATTACCTCATTAACAGTTATATAAAAAAAAAAAAAAAAAAAAAAAAAACGTGTCAGACTTTGCGTTTTAATTAGGACACGTTCGTGTCGTTTAGTGTTGATGGCTGCTGTGGCACTGTGTCAGGGTCATGCTGAATAAGGGCTTTGTAATTAGTTCATATAGTAAAGAGCATAATAGTAGACACACTGTACAAAACCCCAGTGCAGCCTTTAATTACTGGCACTTTTAAAATACACACTTGTTCCTGTGGCCCCAAAACAGACAAGTCCTGAGGTGAAGAAACAGCAGTTCGTCCATACCTTCATGGTCAGTGCAATTTTCATTTTCCTGGTCTCTTGACATGGCTTATCTCAGCACATCTCATGTGTTTTAATCTTCCTCTTATGGAGAAGAAGTGAGAGAAGCCAGGGATAAATACAGTGTCCAGCATGACGCACTTTTATTATGTAGTAGGAGGACGTACCGTTTCCTCTTCGGATGAGACAGTGACATAATATACAACCCCATGGGGGTTTTTAGTAAGCAGAAGTACAAATATTCTATTTTACAAACCACTTAAAGTCATAAACGCAACAGGGGAAATCCACCAGGACATGACTTCCTCATCACTGACAATATCGAAGGTTCATTCCACTTCCGATCAACTGTACCATTCTCAGACAGGGGGAACAAACATAGCTGAAAGCTACCTAGTGTTAAGAAGTTCATCTTTGAGCCAAGTGGGTAAAGGCTGACCCATCTTGTATAGCAGCTTTGATAGCTCGATGTTATGATCCCTGTAGTACTCTCTTAAAAACAGCTGGGACTGCGAAAGATGAAGAATCAGAACAAGAAAGTGTGGTTACATTCCTGTGCACAACTGAGCATAATAAAAATAAACAAACTCCTTCCTACAGGCAAACTCTGATCACTACAGATAATATTACAAATGTTTAGAGACAAAGACAGGACCTGCATGATACCGTACCTCTTGCTTCATATCTGAGTATCTCTTTCCTTTACTTTTTCCCAGACACTTGGTCTTTCCTCCCTCCAAAAGCTGACACCAGAAACCCTTTTTAGGATCAAACCTACACAGATCAAAAAAACTATTTCAGTGCGCGACAACTCCAGTTTTCCTAAAGAACGATTAAGTACGTGTTGTCTGCTTTCAAGATACAAATTTTGACTCTCAGTTAACATAGTGAACAATTTTTTTTTTTATTACTTGGTTAAATATAATTATTAAATAACGTTTAACTTACGCCAGGATCTTGTGATAGTTCACGGTATCCGCTACTCCCAGAAACTTCTGGACTTTATCCATGACTAATGCTGGTTCAGTTTTGAGCATCTGCCCATCCACAACCATAATCTACATAATGCAATGAAGACTCCATGAAAACATATATTCTTAAATATCAATGCATACAAGGTTTTACAGGGACAAAGGAAGCACCACACACACCTGACTCTGGTGGTAGTGTGTAAGCCAGCGCTCGAGGTGAATGGCATACAATCCTGGCACCAGACACCGGCTCTGTAGGACACGCAGCTTTGCAGGAGCTTCACGGGGTGCAGTGATGACATTGTGAAAAGAGTATTTCATAGCCACTGGATCACCATGTGCCCGCTGGTGCTGTGGTGAGGTACAGGAAAGAGGTGATGATTCATTTGCGCATAATGATCCATAATGATCTACACAGAATCTTCAGTTCCTACACATTCCTTCAAATCTGTCCTGTTCTTTTAGTTCCCAAGCTCAAAAATCAGCTCTTCCAGACTATAAGATCAGCTTTTTTACTAAAACATCAAGGTTGTGGTCTGCCACTTAGATTCTCCTGACTTTAATGTTAGCATTTTCTGTACTTTTGACCCTGATCTCAGTTCTTCCTGATCCTAATTTAAAGATACCCTAATCCCAAGTTCAGTTTTATCTTATCTGTACTCTTCCTGACCTCAAAATGAGCTCTTCCTGGCCTCAGACTGTTCCTAACGTTAAGGTCAACTCTTGATAACCGCAGTAGCAGCTTTTTGTAACCCAAAGCTCAGGTCTTCTTGATCCCAACCTTGACCCTTGGTGACCTTAGGCTAAGCTCATTACAACCACATGATGATCTCATCCTCACCTCAAGCATCGTACTACGTGACCTCAAACTCATTTTCCCTAATCAAAAGCTCTTTTGAACCTTTAGATTAGTTCTTTGTGACATTAAGCTTGTACAAGACAGTACAGTACAGTACCTGATACCAGGCATAGGCTCTTTCTGCAGGACTGATGAGCACAGTGATGATTTTAGCTTTAGGTAGGAGAGCTGCTGCTCTGGGTGCTGCTAATTCAGAGTCAAAGTAGTTAGCGCATTTCTCAAAGTAGTAATCTGAGCTAGTGTTGGAGGGGAGGGGAAAATACTCCATGTACCTGGAACAGAAAAATAAGGGCCATTGGTACAAACGAGTACAATCCAGATAGAGATATCAATATTTCTGAGTTACTCTAGACAGTGGAATCCTCTACTCTTCTCACCAGTCTATTCCTCTGTGGTAGTTATGGCCATTAAAGAACTGGATCTCCTCAAATGTCTCTTTGCTGGGATAGTTGCCGATGAGGTCAGGGTGCAATCCAAGGAACAGATACAGAGCGGTTGTGCCTGATACCAAATAAAATGGTGTAAAACTGCAGGGAAAATAAAACTGTACGCAAGCCTAGGAGGCGTTATTAAATGATAATAATTATAATAATATTAATAATAATAATAATAATCATGTAAGAAACATTATCTCTGCAGATAATATTAGTGAATGGTTCTATAACTGATTAGTAGTAAAATTTTAAATATTAAAGTTATTGAATCTGTATGCATTTCAAAATTATATTGTTTTCACTGCTCTCTGCTGTCAAACACAAGTATGAAATAACTATATTATAATAAGAGGTACCCCTTATTTTAACTTTAAAAGTCCCAAAGTCTATTTAAAATATAATAAAAAAAAATAAAAAAACTTCCTTATAAGAATCTGTCCCAATGGATTAATAACTACTGAATCCACTGCCTTGTCAGGGTCCAGTGCATTTACTCAGCAAGTCCAGCAAGTGGAGCTCTAGGCATTCACCTGTCTTCTGTGGCCCAATCACCAGCAGCTTTGGGAAGCGATCACATGTTTTCTCTTTTGACCAGATGTCCTTGTGTCTCTTATCCTCGCAAGGGTTCTAAAACATGACAAAGATGGCAAAAATAACTTTATACATTATTGAGTCATATAGGATGTGAATGATATTATAAAAACAATACAGACTGAGAAAATGATCTTCCTTGTATCCTTAGGGTTAAAGTGACTAACAATGAAGTCATGAAGACTAAACAGAGCGTTCTTTTCTCAGACATAGACACTCATTCTCGCTCTCTTTGGGAATTATATTCTAACTGATGATTCACTTAAGTGTAGCCACAGTCCCACTGTTCCTGAGTCAAATACAGTACAAGATTCAGGAGAAAATCTCACAGGCCATAACACCCACTCTAACTGTAACAGAAGCACAGCTTGAGCTAAAGTACAATTCACTTCCTTAATCAGCCAGTATTGGAAATCTTTTACAGTTCGGAGAAAAATAAAAGCAATATTTCTTAAAAGAAAAACAAACCTAAGTCCACTAAACATAGTATTTTTTTCGAGTAAAGAAGATTTTCATGGTTAGTTTACAGTAACATGGCAAGGTTTCATCTGGGCTCTAAATGAATAAAGAACTTGGATATACTCCAATTTGTTTACAACTACATAAAAGTTTGGCTCTGAGTATATACTGTGTACACAATTTTATATATACACACACACACACACACACAGTACACACACACACACACACACATATATACATACATACATATACACACACACACAGAGTCAAACTTTTATGTAGTTGTAAA
>JAOTRS010000011.1:4809176-4829500 GCA_028565755.1 Dinotopterus cunningtoni | reverse complement strand
CGTTAGTGTTCATTATATACCTTCCCTCTATATTTATTATTAATTTATTATATTTTAAGTGTTAAAAGGGATATTTCACTAATATATTGTTGAAAAAGTCCCATATTTTCGAGGTCATACAGCATATAGAGGGAAGGTATATAATGAACACTAACGCACTGGCCTGAGGAGAGTCATGAGTTTTAAATTTTAAACAAAAGTTTGTGTCTCCAGTACACCCTACATGCTATCTACCTTCTGTCTAACAATGTTATTACGTTTCATAAGCGCACTGATCCAGTACTAATTGTCAAATGGTTCAGATTTGATAGACACAATGTCAAACAAACTAACGAAGTGGAAAGTGTGTAGCAAGTTATTTACAATGAGAAGTGGATCAACAGGAGTGACAAACAAAAATGACAAACAAAAACCTCCTGTGTGCTGCAGCACGAGCTATATTGTTTTGCAAAGCTTCCTTCTCCTTCACCTAATGACTTGAGTATTCATTACTACGGTTACACTCTTGTGTCATCCTTAAAAAAAAGTGATTTCATATATTGACTCTGTTGTGTGACAAGTCTAAGAGTAGAGCCAGTCCTGCTACATATTTAGTACCCGGCACTGATTTCAGGTACAAACATGTAAACTAGCAGATATAACTGTTCAATAATAATTCGACTTCTCAGTCTGGTTTTTTTCCCCACTGTAATAATGTGATATTAGATTTTTTTGCTTTTCAAGTGGATTAAATCTAAAAGGTAGAAGAATATATAATTAAAATGCATTAAAATGCAATAACATTTGAAAAAATAAATAAGACTAACACCATATATGCTAGTCCTATGTGAACACAATGTTTTATGCAAAATTAAGTAGCAAACAGTAACAAATTCAAATAAAAATAAGACATATAAAAAAATTATACAGTTATCACTGTAGTTGTGTTTTGTTCTGTTTTATTCACTTTTATATTGTCTGGGACTTAAATAAGCCCATTAGATTTTTCCCCTAATGTGACCTCATAAGAAGATATCCTCCCACCAGCCCTGGCTTGTTCTGCTGTTCTCTGGTGGGGTGTGGCTCAACAGTTGCTCCGTTACGTAAACACTGAAACAGTGCATTTGGAAGAGGAGTGAAATAAAGGGAGTTTGAAGTGCATTAACACACACACACACACACACACACACACACACACACACACGAGTTAACTTGGTAAAGAAACATATGTACATATTTACAACAGCAAAATATGTTACTGTTACAAAGCACTAACACTGGAGACTTCTTCTAAAAATGCTAAATATAAGAATGACATAAAACCTTAGATCACGAATTACACACATTAATATATATGTATATTTTTTATGCATGTAATTGTTGATAACTGACATAGTGCTACCTGCTTATATGACTGATAGTAAGTTATAATATGAGGTAGTGTCAGTATTTATTCTTCAATAAAACCACTATCTGTACAATTCTAGAAACTGGACATCATCTCTATGATTTTATTATTTTTATTCAGTACTGTAACCACTGTTCAATCTCAGACGTGTTTAACAGATGCTTTTCCACATGGCTCATTAAGGGGAAAAAAAACAGCCAGAAGACAAAAAGAGCGAGAAAACGAGGAAGGCAGTGAAGGGTAAGCCGACCATCTGCTAATGAATGAGGTCAAAAACATTCAGAGCCAGAGGCACAGGTAGCTCTAGTGCATGATGTCTGAGGCTCATCCATCATCACAGACCTCATTAAAGGACTAAAAAACAAACAGCATGACATTTTAAAATGGGTGTATATGTTGGGAGGGGGGAGGTCAGGACTGTTTAGAAGGGCGTTTTCATACACAAGGGGTTAAAACAGCACAACAATACAATGGGACATTCTGACTACATTAGAACTAATGCAAATTAGAGTTACACTGCCTATTAATGTCAAGGATAATATTACAATAACACCTCTAGCTGATTCTGATTGCTGTTTTGCTCAGTGATTTTTACCATCTCGGAAATTATAAGTAGGCATGTGCTGGCATGAAATGTTCATCTGATCATCATATAACAATATGATCACGCTCAAGAGTTTGTCAGTACCTGTCAAAATGTAACCTTGGCAGCAGTTTGTGTGAGAATCAGCCTCAAATTTTAAGCACAGATTTTTAGAAAAAGATCGAGTAAGTTATGAATCGCAATGCTTTTGTGTGGTGATTCACATATAGCCATACTGCCTCAATCAATCAAAACATTTTTAAATAACTATTTTTATATTTATTATAGAGAGGAACCAGTCGATCAACCACCGACCAGAATTGGCGGTTTTTAGTTTGACTGGCCGTGACCAGCCGATCAGCCCCAGATATAACAATTCTGTACCGAGCGAAGCTCAAAAGTTGAGTTTTGGGACTTTGGAGGCATTTGAGGAAGTAAAACATCACCGTTTCTTTATAATCCTGCAGGTGGCGCACTCTGAACTATTTACGTATTTTCATCCCCTGTAATGGGAGTCAATTATTTGCCAAGTTTGTTTAGAAATAATAATATGGCAGATGACAGAGATACATGCTGCTCAGTAAACATGTAGCTTTTTTTACGTTTTATTTTAGTTAAATGTTAAACTTTTGCATTTACAATTTTTGTAATTTAATTTAGGTTAAATGTTAAACTTTTGTAGTTAGTTTGTATTGTTTAAATGCTGTGCTTGGTTTTTAAGTAAGAAAACTAATGTTATAAGAAACGGACTACATTTAATTACTCAAACTTTTTTTAAGTTTTAAAATCTAAACAAAATCAAGGAAAAATTTTATATTGAATCGTGTTATTTAAAAAATAGTGAAAATAGTGTACAATCGCAATTTTAATCCACTCGGCACCTAAGAATCAAGCATTGCAAGGAGCATTGGACTGGGTCCTGAAGGTGCCGCACATGTTGAAACACATAACTAACCATTGCATAATGTTTACTTTATAGGGATGGAAATTACCAGCGACCAGATGATTCGATACGCTCACGATACCAGGGTGCTGATTCTGCAATTCTGTTAGTATTATGACCTTGTAAATATCTATATCTTCTATAGCACTTATCCTGTACAGGATCGCGGGGGCCCTGGAGCCTATCCAGGGCACAAGGTGGGGTACACCCTGTACCAATCCATCGCAGGACACACACACACACAATTTGGGAATGACAATTAGCTTAATCTGTATGTCATTAAAGTGTGGACGAAAACTAAAGTACTCAGAGGAAACCCACCCAGCACGGGGAGAACATGCAAACTCCACTCAAACAGGCCCAAGGCGGGACTCGAACCCTCAACCCTGGATGTGCAAGGTCATAGTGCTAATGTGTGAATAGTTTAGAGTGCACCACCTTTAAATTTATAGAAGAATTAAATAAATCGTTTTGAGTCGATGTGCCGATACATGAACTGCCACACAAATCAGCGCGTAACCGAATAGATTTTTCCGCCTTCTCTTTTACTTTACTTCATTATATTGCAACACGTCAAGACTACCATTTAGAGCTAATTTAAAATGTCAAGATGTCGATTTCTTCCTTGCAGAACCTGTTCTGTGCTAATGAATAGTGTTTTCAGCCCTAAAGTTGTACGGGTAGCCCTAGGCATCATGGCGTAATGCTAAAAAGCTGGTAATGATTTAAAGGCATCTGACACCTTCTAATTAACTGTTACACTCAACAGTTATTGACAGCATTTAACAACATTATGCATTGCAAACTCTGTGGCAACACAACACACACACACTTTTATATACACACTCAGTCATTTCGAAAACACTTTTATCCAAAAGCACACAAACATACAAAAAAAGAAAAACACAGACATCTTAAATCGTTGCAAAATTACACTATATTGCTTACTGCATGTACATTAATACGAAAAAAAATAAATACATACATGTGAAGTTGGTCCCTTTTGCTCTTATAATACCTGCAAATCTTCTCGGAAGGCTTTCACTAAATTTTGAAGTGCGACTGCAGGGATTTGTGATCGTTCCGCCAGAACAGTAGATTTACATAACAGCACGGGTACAACAGATTATGTACCATAAGAAGTGAAAGAAGAAGTACCATAAGAAGAAAGAAGTCATTTCAATTTGGGACATATTGTGTATTCTATAAAACTAGACTTATAGAATACACTACAGTATATGTCTATCAAAGTAAAAATATATATGAGGAGCGTTCAAGTCAAACCAGGTCTTTTGATTGTGCAGAATAACAACACAGTTATGAGAGTAAAAACCACCTTTATTTTTTTAATTATTCCTTCAATATCCCTGCTGCACCACTCATGCACTTATCCCAGTGTTTTACTAGTGCTTAGACATAGAAGGTTTTCCCAGAATGCCTGAGCCACAATCAGTCTACCTGATTCACGTCTAAAACTTTGGACTCCCAGGAACCCCTTAATCGCCAGGAGTAAACTCCTTAATCGCCTTAAACTCCTTAAAAACCAGTCATGTATGGGGCATAGCAGGCAAAGAGTTCAAGGTTGTTGGCCTGGCCTCCAGATCTCAATCCGATCATGCATCCATGGGATGCGCTGGACAAACAAACCCGATCCATGGAGGCCCCAGCCTACAACGCACAGCACGCACAGGATCTGCCGCTAACGTCTCAGTGCCAGACACCACAGCACACCCACAGAGGTCCTGTCGAGCCACGCCTGAGGAGCCAGAGCTGCCCAAGCGGCACATGGGGAACTGATCACCTGTTAGCCATTAACTACTTTTAAAATATAACCTAATGTAAGAGTCTTTCCACATGGTCAGTATAAACATATGTTTACAACTGAACAAACAGGAGAGGATAAGGATTGATTTCTTTCCTTTTATCACATCAAAAGATTGTGATTTATTATTATTACTGCTTGCTGAAAGCAAATTCATTTTTCAACACAATTAAACTTATCACAGATTGAAATTAATTAGATGTTCCCTTCGAACCAAACACAAGCAAAACACAAGTACCACTGCCAACACCTCGCAACATCCCACACCCAGGCTTTTTCTCCACCACCTCCGACCACATTCTGCATCAGATCTAAGAATAGCCAACGTTTTATTTTCCACAGACAGACAGACAGACAGACAGACAGACGGAAAACAGGATGCAAAGAGAATCTGAGAGCATCGCTTTCTTTTAATCTCTTTCCTTGGCATCACTGGATGAAAAACAGAAGTGACTGATATGGACACTTTAGAGCAGATCAGAGTCAGACTGTTGTACCCTTGCCGCCTGCAGTTCCTAACCCTGTACAGCCGGTCTAACTAATCAAGGTCTTTGGGAACATCTATGAAAGGGAGATCAGCAGGAGCACAGACGCATGCAATTTCTCCGAAATCTTCCAAAGCACATCAGGTGTTCACGAGCTGGGAGTGTAGTGTCATTGGGAAGGTGATTCAACTAATCCAACATCTGTGCTGATCGCCTGGGGGTGACTGTTGATTTGCCCTTTGTCAGTTAATTCAAGGTGATAAAGATATTTGATTAGTCGATAAAACTCAAGAATGAAAATGCATTTTAAAAACCAAACCAAAAAAAGGACATGAATTAAATAATAAATGAATGAATGAATCTGGGTTATTTATGGGAACTATAGGTACACTTATGCAATCTTTTTCATACACGAGCGCTGTGTTTCGAGTCCACACACATCCTCTCCACACAGAGAGCACATTCTGTAAGACAAACCTAAACCAATCCACACTACACAAAACTGCATGACCTAAAATAAGATACCACAAATCCTACATTATGACCTACTATTTAGTTCTTAGTGTTCTTCTGGACACACACAGAGAGAGAGAGAGAGAGAGAGAGAGAGAGAGAGAGAGAGAGAGAAGGAGAGTCAATAAAGATGCACATTCTCCTCTAAAAACAGTTTAGACACTTCCTGATAGCGACATGCAGCTGCTATGCTGGAAAACGGAGTGAAACAGGTGAAGAGCTCTGCGATGCCTGCAGCTTGGTTTCACACTCCCTCCATTCAGACAGCGTTTCTCAAGCCTCCTCAGCTTAGGAATGGTCACGGAATGTGACGGTCATTTAATCGAGTCCCAGCCTAAATGGCATGAGATCTGCACGTACTGTAAAGAAACCGCTGCTGCTCCTGCTGCCTTGTTTTAACAAAAACCAACAAAGTTGTCTTTCTTTAAATGGAATCTTTTATTTAAATACCACAGTCCTGTTGAATTCTTAAACATGATTGGTTAGAAGGTGTTGATTAATTTTCTCGCTGTAATTCAAATCACGGCGTGATATTAATGCATTGGTTCAGCTTATACACAGCGATTAGTAATGCAGATGCTCTAATTGACGTAAGGCTAAAAATAACCTGATTGATAAACATCGTGTCTCGAGTCTATGCCCGTGGAGCTTGCTTGTTTACCTTCTACATTTAGGCATTTGGCAGACACTCTTATCCAGAGCGACTTACAAACATGCTTTGAAGTTTCCGTCATTGGATAGATCCTTACACTGGGTTACTAGGTTACTAACATGTTCTCCCCTTGCTTGTTGAGTTTCCTCTGGGTATCTGTTTACATCCCACAGTCCTAAGGCATGCAGGGTAGGCTAACTGACATTTCCAAAATGCCCACAGTGTGTGTGTGTGCTTGTGTGCCCTGCAATGGACTGGAACCAAATCTAGGGTGTATCCCGTCTAGTGCCCTAAGTCTTCTGGGATAGGTTCCAGGCCTCCGGTGACCCTGTACAGGATAAGTGGTATAAAAAGAGAGAGTAAGTGAGTGAGTGAGTAAAAAACATTGCGATTTCTTACAAGGTAAAATGAATAATCCTTGACATGTTGGTGTTTATGAAGCATTTACAAAAAGAATCTCGAGTGTCAGCACTTTGTAATGATCAGTATGTTCTCTGCCACAGGAAAGTCTTCAGGACAGAGGATCATCCAGATTCCCATTAATGTGACATGCTGCATTTTATTGTCTTATTTAAAAAAAAAAAAAAAAAGATGATGGAACAAATGTTTATAGCTGCTGTAAGCTAAGGAAATAACATTTGTTGACGTTCCACAACATTAAATGCAACTTTTTTTTTTAAGTATAATGTGTTGTTTATTAATAAATTCAAAGTTGCAATAGTTGACAAACTGCCAAGGCATGAGACCAATAAAGCACAATGAGGTGTGCTGTTTTTGAAGCTGTTGAGCTCAGAAATTAGTTCCTTTTTTTTTTTTTAATGGAAACGCAGATAACATCGTTCACTTTTATAATGGCTAAACTTATTGACAGACACTTGTATAAAAGTGTAATGATGTATAAAATAACAGTACGATGTGACACTTGATTTGATCTGCTTGTGTATAGTATATTGCATTCAACAGATTGCATAATAAAGTGGTTTCTATTCTTCATAAAAAGATAACACAAACACACACACAGAATCCCCCCTCTCTCTGTCTCTCATTCATTCATTCTTACTCTTATTCTCACTCTCTCTCAATGTGTGTCTGTGCTTTTAACAGCTGAGGCTAACAAGATTAATATTAGATTGAATTTTATATGCATCCTACATCGAAAAAGAAATTTTAGGAAACAAAAGGACATGAAAAGGGCAAAAAATGGCATTTTTGATTTGAGCAGGAATAGAGAAGGCGAATGAGAAGAAGGGTTATGAAATCAAACGGGTCTCCTACAATGCAGCACATATAAGTTTCATAAAATACAGTATGATCTGAATAAATTCTAAGTTTATACAGTAAACACTTTATGGACAATAGTATTCGGCCAAACCTGTTAATTATTGAATTTAGGTTTCAATCAGTAAAGGGCAATCTTGGACATCTTGGGCAATGCTATGCTTCCAACTTTGTGGCAACAATTTAGGGAAGGTCCTTTTTAATTACAACATGACTGTGTCCCAGTGCACAAAGCAAGGACTATAAAGACATGGTTTGATTTGATGAGTTCGCACCATCAAGCACCGTGCGGATGAACTGGAACGGAGACTGCGAGTTAGGCCTTCTCATCCAACATCAGCGCCTGACCTTCTAAATATCCTACAGAATGAATGGGCACAGAAACACACCAAAATCTTGTGGACAGCCTTCCAAGAAGTCTGGAAGCTGTTATAGCTGAAAAAGGGGGACCAACTACATATTGAAGTTTTTTTTTATTTGAAAAGAAAAACACTTTTGTCCATATAGTGTACATTTATGCATAATAATGGACAGGTCTGCAGACCGGTATCTAAAAGAAACTTGTAGTAGCTGGTGATTTAGGATCTGTGCACCCAGAAGGTTGAGAGTTCAAATCCCAGAAATCAGAGAGCCAGTGGTCGGTCTTAGATACACTCAGATTCTGTACACACTGGACTGATTTCTCACCTGGAAGTTTCAGCCAAATATTACTGGCTAGGTACATCATTGCTACAAGGTAGGCATTCCACTTCTGTTTAATATATTGGAAAAAGATTAAGAGTTTCGCTATAATTAAATTAAATGAGCCATTACACAGCTATTTACAGAATTTAAAAGATGCAGGCCAAGGTTTTTTCCAGTTAGTAATTAAACACTGACAGAATCTGGCTAGACTAGGTGATGACAGAGTTTAAGATGTTAAATGGGCAATGGTGTGTTTAAAGAAAGTTAATGATTAAGGTTTTGCAGTGTATGAAGGCAAACACAATATTCCTGCCATGGTATGTTTAAGTGGCTACAGCACTGTGAACACTGTTGCTGTGTAACTAGGACTGAGTGAGCTAATGGCTAATTCCTCATGGCTCATAATTTAGCTGAAAAACACATAAGCTTTAATTACTTTTGCAAACCAAACCAAACTGTCAAAAACATCAATTTTTTCCCTCAAACGAGTTGCCAAATTCCTAAGACTAAAATTGGGCTGTAAGTACACTTAAAATCAACCGCTAACTTGATGAAGAGACATGAAGAGACATCAACATTCTGTCACCTCAGTCAGTAAATAAAAGTAAACCAGAGGGAGTCATTCATGTGGAATCTTCTTGTAAACATGGTGGACAAACGACCCCAGCTTGTTTTTCCAAGTCAATGAAGAGATACAAACAGCATCAGTTTACCTATAAATAACTTTTATACTGCACGACAGCTGTGGACTGACTGGCCCTCGTGTCTGCCATGTCTTTCTGTACATGTCTCTAGCAAAGACAGCAGTGTCCCCTTTAGCCCTTCCTGGCAACAATACCGGAAGTCTCTGAAAGAACATGTATGTCATTTCCATGTGATGACTGAGATATAAATGGTACAGAAGAAACTGTGGTAGAACCTCCTCAAATGGCCAAGTCATACAATTCAGCAGACAACAATAATTAAGCTAATTAAACTCTGTCTAATGCTAATTCAACACTAATTAAACACTTGATAGCACTGTGTGTCAGCACAGTTAAAGGCGTTAGGGATCTAGGATCGTTAGGGAAACGGCAGATTCAGCTGGAAATTGTGAATTTGTGCTTTCGACGATGGAACACCCACAAATAGCATGTTCACAGCTCAAGTGGGAAAAAAAACTGATACTTCAGAGAAATGTGTGATTTTGTAAGTATTTCCCCCCCAAAAGTACAGCTCAACAACTATATAGAAAAACTGTCATATACGATCAAAGACAAAGAATAATATGTTCTCCCTTATTGTTTATTAGCACACTAAATCAGGAAAACGAATTTTCCGGACATTAATATTTTAACAAGAAGCATTCCACGAGCGGTGATAATACAGCATAACAGCACTGTGACGTTTAAATATATGTGCCTTCCAAAAGTCACACTGAAAAGCAGTCAAGGAAGCACTTTTAGCGAAACATCTGATAACATTATCCTAAACAACACAAGGCTGAATTCCAAATCCCTCTCTAATCCCTGACCAAGGGCACTATTTAGTGTGTAGAACAAGGGATTGTACAACCTAGCGCACTAGTTTCCATTTGAGATTCAACCCAGAACCCGGAAGTTAGCTGATGTTCTGAAGTGGAATAAATTTATAAACTAAATCTCATAAATTTCTCAGGACTGTCCACCACCACGTTTTATTCTCCTCAACTTCCAGGCTACAAAGTGCCAGTGAGAATTTAAAACTACTTTCACCCCTGTCAAGAAAGGATATGTGTTGGCTAGTAACAGAACATACCTACAGAGAATTTAATACTCCAGAACATATACAGCCATAAGTTTTTGGACACCAGATCATTACACTCACTGTGCTTTTTTAACAACCTATTCCAGAGTGCCAGTCACGTCTCCACATACTTTTGGACATTCTGTGTTGAACTCTGTTTAGCTCCAGAACAGAACGTAGACTGCATATAAAACATTCCTATTACACAAAAACATGGCAGAGCTACACCTTAAACTTTACCACTCTTAATAAACAAATTGCCTACCTAGATTTCTAGGTAGGATCTATTGATCCAACGTGAGACAGAATACATCCCAAGCTGTTAAAGGAGGCCATGCTGTTATACAAGCATACTGGGAATTTTCAATCATGAGTTAAAAAACCCACACGCAGAAGAAAGCAGAAGCATAGAACACATGCAAAGTGAAGATACTGCACTGCAAGTTTCTGATTATTATAATAAGTACTACATTTACACATTATTATTTGCTTTGGCTTTTGATGCAGAACAGCACACCTTCTCATGTAATATTGCTTAAAATGTTAACTACTAATTTAAGCCCAGTCAGGTTTCAGGACACTCAAAAAAAAAAAAAAAACAGCTGAGTTTCAGCCTCCTAAGTGCAATAGCTAATTACATCATAACTTGTCCAATTCTTTATATTTTAAAACTACTTTTGTATATCCTGGTTGGGGATTTTTAAGAAACTGCAACTGTGACAAATGTGTTTTTCAGGGCAGTAGATATGTTGATGTTAAATTAGAATTGCTGTGCAAGATCAGATTGGGTCTGATCGCTGTCTGCTGAGAAACTTATCTTAACATGAGATCATGGCAAAACACCAGCACAGAATAACACACAACACACTTACAGAGGCACTGAAGCATAGAAATGTCAAGCTTCAGCATTTAACAAAGAAGAGCAAAAACAGCAAGTGATAACTGTTAAAAGGGATAGTCCCCACCACACACACACACACACACACACACACACACACACACAAGTCTAAAAGTCATATAATTTTCTATTTAAGACAGACCTGAAAAAACCCAAACTATCCCATAAAGCTTTCCAAACAGAACCCCGGGCTGGGTGATATAACCTCAAATCAATATCACTATTAACTGGACAACCTCGATTATAATTACTCACTTATTGTCTATACTGCTTTATCCTGTACAGGGTCACTGGGGCCTGGAGCCTGTCCTAGGAGACTTGTGCACTAGGTGCGGTACACCCTGGACGGGGTGCCAAATCATTGCTGATGGATGATGAACTGTCCTTAGTAACACAATCTTCTGAAAGTGAACTCTCCTAAGTAACATAACATTTTACAACACAACGTTTCATATCTGCTAATTTCTCTGCAGACTGACCTGTGCTTAGTAACCAGACATTCCCAGACTGACCTCTCTCCAGTAACACAACATACCAAGGCTGAACTGTCCTCAGTAAGAGAATACATCAAGACCAAATTCTCTTCAGTAACAGAATATGATAAGAAAGGTCCCTCCTAAGTAACAGAACATTCCAAAAATGAACACGTCGCTGAACTCTTCTCAGTAACAGAACATACTGTACATACATGGAATTTACATACACAGCCAAACGTTTGTGGACACCTGAGCATCACACTCACTGTGCTTGTTTAACATCTTATTCCAGATTATCAGTTACGTCTCCACATACTTTTGGACATTCTGTGTTGAACTTTGTTCAGCTCCAACTTAGACTGCGTACTGTACAACACATCCCGATTACATCCCGATGAAATGCAGACACTCTGAGAGTACATGGAACAGATACACCTTAAACCTTACCACTCTTAAGTTAATAAACAAATTGAGTACCTAGATTTCTATTTATTGATCCACCATGAGACAGGATACATCCAAAGCTGTTAAAGAAGGGCATGCTGTTATACAAGCATACTTGGAATTTTTAATCATGAGTTAAAAATCTCACACACACACACACACACACACACACATGAGGATGCAGAAACATAAAACACATGCTAAGTGAAAATACTGCAATGCAAAGTTTCTGATTATTATAATAAGTAATATATTTGAGTATTATTAGTTGCTTTGGCTTTTAATGCTGCACAATTTCTCTTAAATAAATAGGCAGGCAATCTTCTGTGGTAATCAGCTAGCAGTACATTGCAGTATGCATAGAATAGGCATATAAGAATTTAAGATATACATGTATATAAAAATACAGGGTGACTAAAATATTTGGAGATGCACAATATAGATAGTATTACAGTTTGTTTTGGTCTATGTAATCAATAGTTTAATTAACAGTTTATTAAAAACCCAAGGTGTGCCAATCCAATATCAGCCTATCTTGGATTCTGAAGTCTCTCTCAGTTTATTATTTGATGCAGTGATTGACACTGAACATATGTCTTATAGAATGATGCCATCACATCTCCAACATTATATATAACTCAGACACAAAAGCTTACAGAGCATCAGATCAGTTACTGAGCAGACATCGGTGTCACATAACAGCTGATACCGAGAGCTCCGTTTTTACAGGATCATATAGAAAATGATGAAAAGGGAAAAAAAAAAAAAAGACACCTACAACAATGACATTTCGGTATCATCAATCATTCCATAACCAGATAAAGGAAAGGAACCAAGCGGGGCATTTTTTTTTCCCTTCTCCCACATACTGTATACTCAATCAGCCAAAACATATCCGGTCCAAAGTTGGACTTTATACAAAGCTCAAAGAAATCAAAGACAGTTAAGTCTGTCTCTTTATCCTTGTGCATGCTGCAGGCATACATCATTGCTTCTAACCAAGTCATTGCAAAGAGACTAACTTATTATACTTCTCACACACTATGACACACTCGTAGTTATCCTACATTTGGGCAAAGGCAGAGATTGCCTAATTTTCATTTTTTGCCCTTTAATGTTTCTTTAAAGAAGGGAGATCAGCCACAACTGAAATTACACTAGACAACCAGGATCTATAAATCCTCCCAAAAGACAAACTGCATTTTAGACCTCCTTGGCAATTTTGGTTAACCTGAAGCTTTTCTTAAAGCTGGTTAGAGTGGAAGCAACATTTTTGTCAAATAGAGAAAGCAATGTGTTACTCTGAAATGACCATCAGTGTCACATCAGGTCACAGTTTTCCTTTCTTCATTCCTTCGTTCCTTCCTTTATTCATTTATCCATTTATACCTTTTTAGGAGCCACTTTACCCCTATCAGGGTCACAGTGAAGCCCACAGCAATACTGGGCTTAAGGACGAAATACACCCTGGATAAGAATCCAGCACTGAACACACACTCACACAGTCACTAGTTGCAGTATGTTTGAATGGATGATATTTCTTTAATCTGATTGAAATAATTCTGATTAGAGATTCCAACTTAACTTTTACCATGCACGCTGACCTAATAAGATGTATGTTTACATGCTCAAAGCATTTAATCGGAGTATAATTTTTTTTTTTTACATGAACAGAGTGGGTCTGCCTGCTGCAAAGCCTTTAATATATTTTAGACAATAGGACAGCGTTTTCTTTAGCTTTGAGGTTCAGCTAGGCTTCTCATCTTTTCCGATGAATCCTTTCTTCTGTGTGATTGGGTGGATGCTTTACTATGTATGAAATGGTGAACCAATCTGTGCTCCTTCCTCAGCCAGATGCCCAGGGGAAAAAGTCTGAAGTAAAGATAGGTAGGAGAGATCTGTTCGCACTGAGTTTACAGATCGGGAATGCAACTTAAACACCCCCCCTTCACCCCCCCCCCCCACACACACACACACCCGCAAAAAAAAAAAAACAATAAAAAACTGAATAAAACCCCTACATGGGGCAAACAAATGCAAAAAATATATCTATTCATGTTAGTGAGAAACATTCAGATCAAGTGTTTACATGGCTAATATTTACCTATTGAAAGGATTATCAAAGATTTACACCACCCTGATTTTAAATTTTCATTGATGGTATTTAGTAGATGCCCATAATTCAGAGCTTACATTTTTATCTCATTATACTCTGAGCAGGTTTGAACCTGGGACCTTTTGATTAACAGTTCAACACCTTGAGCACTGAGCTACCCCTGCCCTATTTCTTAAAACTCGATCCAGTCAAGTCGGATCAGGTCAGACTTCACATGCAATTTAATTCCATTTGAACTTTAATTCCTATTTAAATTATTAGTGGAAAATTAGTCTCTGTGTAAACCCACATACTAATTCACACCTACGGGCAATTCTGAGTCGACAGTCCATTTACTGGCATGTTTTTTTTTTTTTTTTAGAAAGTGGGAGGAAACTGGAGATCCTGGACAAAAAAAATCTATAAGAACAGACAGTAACCTGAGCTCAGGATCGAATCAGGGACCCTCAGTTCCCAGTTTCACACACTATTCTGTCTGGGGTTTTTTTTTTTCACCGTCCACCAAGAAGGAATGATAAAAAATAAAAAAAAACTGTGCATTACATAGATGACTATCAGTGTCAAGTCATATCTTTATGTAAGAAGGAATTTCAAAAGGAGAAAACACAGAGAGAGAGAGAGAGAGAGAGAGAGAGAGAGAGGATATCTGAACAGATGTGAGGATTGTCCCTTAGGATTCTGATTTATAAGTTGTACAGTGTGTAAAGTCTGACCATAATTAAATCCCCTTATGTCGTTGGGTCTAGTTAGACACACTGTTAAGCAATGCAATACCCACATAACCTGTGAGCGCTATTATAACTCTTAATAAATCTTCTGCAGCACTGCCTCTGACTGGACATCCATTATGCATTCATGCATATGCATTTCTGTCTCCTGAAATAGCTCTATTTAGTATGCAATCTCCTGAAAGTTCCCTGTGTGTGTGTGTGTGTGTGTCCACTTGCTGAGATTCCAGCCTGACACATATACAGTATACATACGCACGCGCACACAGTCACAGTCACATTCACTCTCGCGCACACAAACACGCACGCACACTCACGCGCACTCTGCTAGCTTAACACCAGCGCACGCGCTAACCGTAACACAGCGGCTCAGAATTAAACAGCGGTTTTTCGCTTTAAATGTCCTCCACTGACCTGCTCGCCAGAATGTCCCGTGTGTAACCCGGACCTGCTGTCAGACTCCATGCAGGCAGCTCATTCAGCCCCAGTGCCCCGGCTCAGACTCACAGAGTCGCTCGCGCCTCCTCCGTTCTGCCACAAAGTCACAAACACACAGAGAAGACGCTCTTCTTATTTAAGCTACAGTTACCTATGATAACCACTAGAGGGCGTCCCGCAACACGCGGTGAAATACAATCAGCTCACTGGCACCACCTACCGGCCAAAACCTTTTAGAATCAGAATCAGAGAGAGCTTTATTGATGTAAGTAGGTTTGCACATACAGTACAAGGAATATGTTTTGGTGACAAAGGCTTCGAGAGACGACAACACACACACACAAAAAAAAAAAAATTAACAATAAATGGCTGTGGATTATTGTCAATTAAACATCACTGGGGTATTTCACATAATAATATAGCACATGTTTCTTTTTCGTTTTAATCAAATGAATAGAAAATATTTATGAGAAAAAGATCAATAAAATAAATTAAAATCCAAAGTAATTTTAAATATGCTTACATGCGTAAAAGCAAAATCAATTATATGATGTTGATAATACTCACTCACTCATTGTCTAAACCACTTTATCCTGTATACAGGGTCGTGGGCAGCCTGGAGCCTATAGCAGGAGATTTAGGGCATGAGGGCAGCAGGGTACGTCCTGGATGGGGTGCCAATCTATCACAGTGCACAAACACACATATACACCATCATCATCATCATTATCATCATCTTCATTATCATCATCATCATTATAATTTAACAGCCTTTAAGCTTCACTTCTTATTTATAAGTACATGTGTTAATTAATTAGTCTGTGTCTCAAATAAATGAACATTTTTTATTGAAGTTTTTAATTATTACTACTTTGGAACATACAGTAGTATTCAGCCAGAGAAAGTTATTGATTGGGATATTTTCATTAATACAGGATGATAGCTTACTGGTCAGCACTAATATGTTGTACTTCCAGGGTTGCAGATTTGCAACTCGCCTCTACAGTAGTCTGTGTGCCAGCATGTTCTCCCCAAGTACTCTTGTTTCCTCACAAAGGCAAGTGGTGTAGGCTGATTTTTGTTGTTGTTTGTTTTTGTAGCATGTAAGTGTGTTTCCTGTGTCATCCTACACATTACAAACAGTATGGAAATAGACGGATGGATGCTTTAAACAATATTGATTAAAACAATAAGTAATTATTGTAATAAGTAATATGTTTTAAAATAAATAAGAAGAAAAACTCACTTACTCACGTACTCACTCACTTATCTTCTATACCGTTTTATCCTGTATTCAGGGTCCCGGGGGACCTGGAGCCTATCCCAGGAGAATTAGGGCACGAGGCAGGGTACACCCTGGACAGGGTGCCAGTCCATCACAGGGCACACACACACACACACACACACATACACACACTCATAGATTCATTCACACACTACAGACAATTTGGGAACGCCAATTAGCCTAATCTAATCTGCATGTCATTGGACCGTGGGAGGAAACCCAGAAAAAACCCACCAAGCATGGGGAGAACATGCAAACTCCACACAGAGACAGGAATCAAACCTGGCCAGGAATTACTGTTGATAGCACAGTGGCTTAGTGGTTCGCACAATTTCCTTGCATCCTCCAGGGTTGAGGGTTCAATTCCTGCCTGAAGTCTTTGTGCATAGAGTTTACATTTTCTCCCTGTACTTGGTGAGTTTCCTCCGGGTACTCCTGTTTCCTCCCATAGTTCAAAGACATGCCGATTAGGCTAATTGGCGTGTGAATGTTGACCGGAGGTCCTACCGCGATTATAGAAAAAGGGAATAAATACAGTGGTAACCACCAGTAGCCTCCACAGTATCTAGTTGGTCAACAGAGGTACAATTTTATTTGTATAGCGCTTTTAACAATTGACATTGTCGCAAAGCATCTTTATACAATCAAAAGAATTATTTAAGTTTGTATGAAATGTAAATGTGGATGAATCAAAATGCTAAGACTGTCCCTGATGAGCAAGCTGAGGATGACGGCGATAGTGGCAAGGAAAAACTCCCTGAGATGGTAATAGGAAGAAACCTTGAGAGGAACCAGACTCAACAGGGAACCCATCCTCATTTGGGTGAAACAGATAGCAGGGATTGATCTGCATCATACTGTGTGAGACTGGAAGTTCAGTATAACAGGAGATGTGTTTAAGTTAAAATGAAGTCCAGTTCATTATTGGAGGCTCAGGTAGACTGTAGGAAACTCCAGTCCTGAACTATCGAGCGACTGCAGTCATGAGTCCTCAGAGAACAGCTGTCTGCATCAGCCGAGGCCAGGACCGTCTTTGTGGAAAAGTGGAACCGTCCCCGTCACCACACGCATCCCAGGCAGACCACGCGGGACATCCATGCATCGAGATCTCCAACCAGAAGCAGGACACCAGGACGAGTCAGGTCCAGAGGACAGAGGGGGTCTGAATCACTGGCAGCTCAGGAGCGACATGTATAGCTCGACAGAGAGGGAAAGAGAGAGAGGGAGAGAGAGAGGAGAAAAGAAAGAAGAGGAGAGAGCAGAAGAGAAGAAGAGATGGCAGAGCTATTGCCAGAGGTATGGGAGAGGTGTTATGGAAAATAATATAATTACAGTGACAGTGATACAGTAGTTATATGTATATATAAATACAAAATTTATGTTTCGTTAAGTGTTATGTACTTCCTTATGTATAGAACAATTTCATCAAAAGTGTATGGGATACCACTCATCTTATGTACCTCTAAAACCGTCGCTTTAATTATATTATTTAACAATATTATTTAATTATACGATTTCTTTTAATTTATTCTAAAATCTCTTTCTTCTCAGTTAGTGCTTCAGATCAGATAAATCATTTCTTTGACTTGTTAGTTTTTGTTTCATACCACAGCGCTGTTCTCAATGATTGGTCAGAAAATGTTGATTAATCTTCTTACGTTACATTAATGCTCTCATTATACCGTATGCAACATCATCATCTCTTAATCAACAACTAATTTACACTAACTCCATAAAATCAAAGACTAATAACATACAGATTAACAAAGCACTCCACTGTAGCTTTCGGTAAGTACATTTTTATTTGCCATTTATGATTAACATTTTGACGCTTTCAATGTCAGGTTTTTTATAACACTCAATAAGCTTTTTGTTACAGGTATGATTTCAGGACAGGGACTGAAAGAGGCGTTGAGGAGATGACTGATTAGTGAAGAGCTTCATTCTAGCCATGTAAGGGCACAGAAGTACAAAGAAATAATCTTGTTCATGGCCTTGGTGAAAAATATTACTTTAACTTTAAAAAGTGACAACTGTGAAACACATTTACCAGGCATGCAGTGTGGTGACAGAATACAAGGCAATAAAATGGACAAACACTGTGCAAGTAGTAAAGTCAAATAAAATAAGGGACGATGCAATAAATTTAACACAACACTATAAACACAAAACAACAATATAAGTAAAACACGACCATTATGACTAGTATATCAGGGTGAGACATAAAGAACACAGAGAAATCAAAAGCACGGTGACTAGTAATGAGTTGTAAAGTTTAATGATGAGTATCTATGAAGGTAAGAAATAACATGAACTAACTTGTTTCACAGACATTCCAGAAAAATACGTAATGGTAATCTGACTTTAAAGAAAAAAATTACATTTAATTCTGTGATGAATAAGAAAAATGATGCAGTATGGGAAGAATAAAAGACTTTGGGACATGCTGTAATAAGGACGTAATTGCTTTCAGCCTCCCACTGCTCCACATCATGGTGCTGGTTACTTTATTAACAGCATGTCCTATCCTTGTTAAGTGTTACAAGCTGGCATGCACTTTTTCATAATGTATGTACACTTTGTATAATTAAGGTGCTAGGAGTGGACATGTGAAAAAGCAGACAGACATCAGTATTCCAGGTGGCACACTGACTCAGCAGTTTGCACTGTTGCCTTGTACCAGTTTGAATCTCGTCTCTAGTCCATATGCAAGGAGTTTGCATTTTGTCCCTGTGCTCAGTGGGTTTTCTCCAGGTACTCTGGTGTTTTCCAAAAGTTTGTAGTGGGTGAGTGTGTTTGCTTATGGGTTGGAGTCCTTAGCAATTTAACTTCCCCTACAGAAGTGACCGCTGGTTTAAAGTTATAGGCCATTGCATCCAATCACCACTTAGTAGTGTCGGCTTGGATGTATGGACGGATAGATGGATAGCAATATTCCATTTTAAAAAAGTTAACAGTTAACCGCTCATAGTGACTGAATTGAAAATAGAGGACAAAACCTTTCCTTGGCTGGGACAGGCTTGCTAGTCTTAGGGTTGGCCGGCAGGGCTTTCATCACGATTTCCATCTTTTCTTCAACAATCTGTCTTGAAAATGGCTTTGTACTGTAAGCATTTCTGTCACGATATAAATTTCTTCTCCTCTGTCAACCACTGTGGGAGGAAAAAACAACTATTAAATATACAAGAATACATTTTAGCTTGTGCAGTTCACTACAAATGTGGTTTGCTAGCTCTGATTAGTATGCTCTCTGACCAAATCAAAGGATGCGAAAACGCCAACTTCATTGTACGCCTGCTAGACGGCCCCGGTGTCAATAACTTGAAATTGCCATTTATTTTAAGCTACAGGCGCCCACACTGTTGATTCTGAAGGCCTCAGGCAGATTTCTTTGACCCTGGCAACACATGATGCCTGAAATGTGACTGGATAGAAGCTCTAACATAAACATACAGGACTGGAAGCAGTGCAACTAAGAGAAAAGCTATGAAATAAAGAGAAAAGAAGATTGGGAATCATTTTATGCACATTCATTGAAAGAATATATTAAAACAAACGTCTGTGATTCTAATAGTGTTTAGGCCAACAGAGAAGGCCTTGTTCGCTCAGACGGCCCACCACGCTCTACGTAATGTACTGTATACTCTAGACTTATAGACGCCACAAGGTTATTATAATGTTTAGGAATCTAAAGAAGGACTACAGGTGGTTCTATCAGAAGCCATCTCCCACCCGATTCCAAGAAAGTTGGGACACTGTACAAATTGTGAATAAAAACAGAATGCAACAATGTGGAAGTTTCAAATTTCAATATTTTATTCAGAATAC
>JAOTRS010000011.1:4752583-4764351 GCA_028565755.1 Dinotopterus cunningtoni | reverse complement strand
ACCACCAAGTTGCCACTGTTGGGCCCTTGAGCAAGGCCCTTAACCCTCAACTGCTCAGATGTATAATGAGATAAAAAGTGTAAGTCGCTCTGGATAAGAGCGTCTGCCAAATGCCTAAATGTAAATGTAATACTGCCTGACCAAAAAAAAAACAAACATTTGTTGGACTGTATTACAACTGTGACATCATTTCGATAAGCTTATGCAATGTCTCCTTTTCACATATCCCTTCTTCAGTACATCCCAAACATTCTCAGTAGGTTTAGGGTCTAGGCTCTGTGGTGGCCAATCCAGTTGTGAAAAAGATGTCTCATTCTCCCTAAACCACTCTTTCACAATACGAGCCTGATGAATCCGGGTATTGTAATCTTGGAATATACTTGTGTCATCAGAAAAGAAAAAAAATCCATTATTTCGAAAAACCTGTTCATTCAATATATTAAGGTGCTCAGCTGCGCTTTCTTTTTTGTGGACCCATAGCGTTGTTGAACTTAGCCCGGACCAACATAAGCAACCCCGGATCATAACACTGCTATCACAGGCTTGTACAGTAGACCCTAGTCATGATGGGTGCATCACTTCCTCCGTCTCTCTTCTATCCGTGATGCGCCCATTACACTGAATCAGGGTAAATCAGACCACATGACCCTTTTCTAATGTTCCTCAGTCCATTTTTCATGCTCCCAAGCAAATTGAAGGCTTTTTTCCGATAAGTCTCGCTGATAAGTGGCTATTTAGCTTTCGGTTAGGATTGAATAACTCCTTGCAAGATGAAACATAATAATCACTGCAATAATTATCTAAAGGAAGGCTCTTAATTATTTGCGTAGTTAAATCAAGCTTATGGCTTCTTTTTTTTTGGCAGGTCAGTGTATTCCTTGTTGGTTTGGCAGGACCGTTCACTTTATGTATAATTACAACAGAGCTGTTCTTTATAGTCAGTGTTTTTTTAGGTTTAGTTAATTGCATAAATTTATCTTCAGTAAGTGCTTTATTCTGGTCACGCTATCCTATGTGTGTGTGTGTGTGTGTGTGTGTGTGTGTGTGTGTAGTTGTTCTGTAGCAGGGCAGCAGCAGTGTTGGTTAGTAACACAGGTTCTATTGAAGCCAGTGTCTCTGCAGCTGAAGACGTGTCTGAACTCACAGTGCCTGGCTTTACACAGCTTCACCAGCCTCTACCCAGGTACCCTCACATGCTCACAGAATGATACACTTACACATAGATCCCATCATAGCTAAAAACACAACGTCTCATATTGTTCAACAGTAAGAAACACATTATATAATGGCATTTGATTTGGCATTTGCCCTCTGTACACCACCACACTGAATTTGAAATGAAACACTCAAAACCGTCAACAGTTTCCGTTTCAATTCAAGGGGTTTGACAAAAGTGTGGCATCAACCATCGAGGAATTAAATCTATTTTCATACCCACACACATTTTTGGGGCTCATAAATAATGGAACAAAAGGCCGATATGTAGTTGAATGGCCTGGTGCGATCTGTTCCCTTTTTTTCCCCCTCCATGACTAATCAAGCATATTAATGGCATGGAGGTGGTTCTGAGTGTTACATTTGCGTTCAACTCTTAACATGAGGCCCAAAGAGGTTTCTATGCAAATGAAGGTGGCCATCATTAGACCGAAAAATAATCAGTCATCAGAAAGATGCCAATACAACAGTTTGGAAATTTCTTAAAGAGGGGGAATTAACTAGCAAGCTCAACGACAGCAAAAAGCCTGGAAGCCCACAGAAGACAACTTACTGTAAGTGGATGACCGCAGAATTCTGTCCATGTTGAAGAAGAACCCTTTTACAACATCTAGCCATGTGAGGAACATAAATATTCACTCTTGGGGATTGTGACAGTCTACAGTCATGTGTGATGTTTATTGATTTATTGACCTGACTGCATAAAGACCCACAAACCAGCAGCAGCTGAAGGCCTGGCAAAGCTTCTCAAGGGAGGAAACTCAGCATTTGGTCATGTCCATGGGTTCTAGACTTTAAGCAGTCAGACTGCTAAAGATTTTCATCCAAGTATTAAAGGCAATCCGTGCAGTTTGTTCCATTATTTATGAGCTGCCCAAATTGGGTAGGTGAGTGAAAATGACTGTAATTTCAGAATGGGTAATGCCACAATTTTGTCAAACCTCTTTAATTAAAGCTGAAAATCTTGACTTTCCTTCCATCTTGAGTGTTTCATTTTAAGTTTAGTGTGGTGGTGTGCAGAGGCTAAATGCCAAAAAAAAAAAAGTATCTTTGTTCCAAAACCTAGGGGCCTGACTGTATATGCAGTACTCTGGAAAAAGACTTGAGCAACCCCTCATTTCTATATATTAAATTAAGTTAAATTAAGAAAATGGAACAAATGTTTTACTGTGGCAGGCTGCAAAGCGGCTTAAGATACAATTAAAAAATTGGTTGATTATGTACAGTAACAACCTCAGCAGCAACCTCGTTTCCCCTCTCGTCTGTTCCAACCACTCAGCATTCAGCATCACCAGTATACTAATCACCGGCCTGATCATCTGTCATCATTTGCACCTGTTTCTCACTGGTTCATGTCTTAAGTTACAGTAAGCTTGAATGATTCCTACTGTAGGTCACTGTGTGGCTTAACAAACAAAAAAATATTCCTCTGAAACTGCTCAGGTACAGGACTGAAAATGAGAGCCACGAATGCCCTTCAGGAGAACTATTCCTTAAGACTACATTAAAAATATGAAAAAGTATGGCACTTGGAATGAAAATATGAAGAAATGAGGGGTGCCTGGTGACTTTGCAAGAAACTGTATAATAATCTGGAAGAATTTATTTCATCTGACATGTAAATGTGAAGGGTAACACATTATTTTTACCAAAACATGTGTGTCTCAGGTTTGTTTAATGTGGGAAACCAGCTGCTGGTGAGTTTGGACTTGTTCTTTAAAATCCGGAGTCAGATCAAACAGGGTCAGGATCCTTCGCTCGCAGCCCTCGACATAATCAACAACATACACTGTCCACCAGGTAAGTGTACTTTGTACTATGTACACTGTATATGCAATGTAAAAAAGTTTAATTTACCTTAAAATTCTTATGAAGGGTAATATCAGCTGAAATATGAAACATTTTAGTATGATTGTCAATTTAAGCACCAGAACCTGGAATTAAATACCAAAACAATTATCACTATTTACAGAAAAATCGAAACCATCTTCTTCATTCCGTACCTGATATTTCCCCCTCCTTCCTCTCCTCAGGTTGTGTGTTAAGTCCAGATGAACACACGCGTGTGCAGGAGCTGTTGTGCAGTGGTTACTGGGCATTTGAGTGTCTGACGGTGCGCGATTTTAACGACATGATCTGCGGAATCTGCGGCATCGCACCTAAACTGGAAATCGCACAACGCAATACGAACGTCGTTCTCCAGCTGAAAAACGTGGAGGTAAAGGAATATTCTCTATGATCTCACTCTATGATCATAGTACTGTGAAGTAAAATTGTAAGAAACACTTGACTAAATTGGATGGAGGTTCGAACACGGTTTCTGTCCTCTCGCCGAAGTTCACATGGCCGGAGTTCCAGGCGTCTGACGAGGTGCAAGTGGAGGAGTTCTGGCTGGCGATGGAGAGCGAGGCTCTGGAGCAGGCAATCTTTCCTTCCAGTGTCTCCATCACACGCTTTGATGCCTCCATCATTGCTCCCTTCTTTCCTGCACTGATGAGGAGCTCTGTGGTCATAAATACAGAGAAGGACAAGATCACCACCAACATGGAACACACAGGTGGAGTTATTTTCAAACCAAGATCATCCATAATTGTACACTTCTTTTACACACATTATGACTGAAAAAATTAGTTCGAAACGTTTTTGTTTAGAATTTTATGATAATAAAATGATAAACATGTACAATATATTATATTTAATAATATTATAGCGATATAATATATAACTTTAGCTGATTATAGCATTATAATGGTGTGTGTGTGCTGCCTGCACAGGAGACTTGTCCATGTTGATACGTTTAATCCATGACGGTCATCTAAGACCAGAGCAGATGGAGCAGCACACTGAGGAGGAGCTACGGTCTATATTGGAGCAATGTGGTGTACCTCCAGTGCCACACAGCACCAAGGTATACACACATTCTTTTACTGCATGTGCACACACAGCACATGTAATTATATGTGCTTGTTTTACTGCACTGCCTATCTGTGGGTTCATGCTGAGGATTTTTCTATTCTGCTGGCAGGATGAGTTGATGGTGTCCGTGTGTTTGCTTTACACACAAGTACAAAATGGCCTTTCGACAGCCCCCGAGCCTGCTGAACACCTCACTGCAGGAAAACTCAGCAAGGTGTGCCCTCACCAGGTAAATATCTTCTTATAAAAAAAAATCTTCCTATAAATCTTGCTTATTTTTATAAAAAGGACATTACAATAAAATCAAGTGTTTCATGAATCCTTTCATTTATTATGTATAATATGTTAAATAAACATCATTCAGAAACATAATTAAAAAACAGTAAAATATGGCTAATAAGCAAATTAATGGAATATACTTTCATGGACAACATTGAAAAAATTATTTTAAAACAGGTGGTGTGTGGATCTAAGTACCTGGTGCGTGGAGAGAGCGCTCGCGATCATGTGGACCTGCTTGTGTCCACTCGTTTCTGGCCACCCGTGTACATAGCGGACTGTGCTCAAAAGGTGGCGCTGTGCGCAGAAGCACTGTACCCCGAGCTGGCGTCACAGATGTGGGGAAGGAACCAGGGCTGCTTCTCTGATCCCACGAGTCCTGTAGAGGTCAGTACGATGTCTGTGTAACCTTTTTTTTTTTTTTAAATCTCTGTAATAGCTGTTTTCAACAGTCATGTGCATGTTTTTGACTGAGTCAAGCAATTAGATTAAAAGAACATCCAAATATTGGAATGGTTTGCTTTGGGCTTTGTATTCTTTCATGCCTTAAACCAAGTTGTTAAAGTTTGTCTGCACTTGGTTTATATGCTGATATATTTTCTTGCTTAAATTTAATTTGTAAGTGCTTATTGTCATGGATGTGTTCAAAATAAAATATTTGAAATAAAAGAGAGTGAGGGAAATCATAAGTGCAAAACTAAATAAGCAAATGTGACTTTGTATCTTAAATAGCAAATATGTCATTTATATGTACATTTCATATATTGTAGGTATATATTTTAAGTTACAGTAATACATATTATAGATTAGATGCCACTCTCAAGTTCTAGGTTCGTTTGCATAATCTTTTCCTAGTACAAGGCCGAGGCTTTTGATTGCGCAGAATAACAGAACACCGTTAAAACTACCTTTATTTCTGTCACATCTAAAATGCTGGCCTCCCAGGAACTGCTTTAAAGCCCAAATGTGTAGATAACATAATTTACAATAACTCCCAGTCGAGTTCCTGTAATGTGCAGGTGGTCTCCATGAATGGTTGTTTGGACAGTTCCCACAGACAGATGCATCTCTTCAGCGAGTTGGCAACAAATTATGGATAGATTTTCAAGGACCAGGCATCATTTGCCTCCTTCATAATGTTTGCACCATTCACATGCTTTACTGTGGCTACGAATTTCATCATCACTTTTATGATTTCATTAGCAAAACGTTTTAGTTTTACTTGACTGTCTCAAATTTACAACAAAATAAGGGGAAGTCAAATATTACAATTGCGTATGAGATATAAAGTATTCACGATTAAGAATGAACAACTAACAGAATCAGGACAAATCAAGGAACAAAATAAAGGCCAGAAACATAATGACAGAGAGCATGCAAGGGCAAAACTAAAGGTCATAGGAAACATAATCAGAAGTAACTATATAGTAAGAGGAAGACCATCCCTACAGCGTGGGACATCAGATGCAAATGAACTGGAATAGCACTGGGTGGGATGTGTTTTTTACATCCTCAGTCTTAAATTCTGAAACCCAGGAGAGGTCACAGTCTTTGAGGAAGTAAGTTTTAAACTTTGTGAGCTATAAGCTTAAGCTAAGACTGATAACAGAGTTATCAGATAATAGTTTGTACTGGGGTTTTGGGTCAGCAATGAGAATTGGCACAAGATCATCATAGGTCTTGTAGGTTTTGGTGCACCTCTTTTGTTTATAAGGTTAATTATATTACATATTAAGTACAGGGTACTCAATACGGAAAGAGGCAGGATATGTTTTCCAGAAAATCGTATGTCTCACTTCCTCTATTGCATCCCATGCTTTGAGTTCGTGACAGAGAGGCTGTTTTGACAAAGTTCTGCTTTTTAAATGTCCAGCAGGCACACTATTGCTTCACAGCTGTGGCTAAACATTTAGTTAGAAATGAAAACCAAGAGTAGGATAGAGATATGTAGGAAAGTTTTAAATAAACTACTCTGTTTCTTTCTCAGTATGTCTCCTGTCCTGAGCTCCAGGACCAGCAGTACAGCATGGACCTCTCATCTGTGGACTCCAACTCCCATGTTCACCCTTACACCAAGTCCTCCTCGCGCTATATACTACACCCTGGTGATCCTCCCCTTTCCTCATCCTCGTCTTCTTCCTCATACCCCCACCGTTCCCTGACTCTTTGTAAGGAGCTGCAGTCTTACTCCAATCTGGTTGCATCCATGAGCAACAGTTTAGAAGAGAACGAGAAAAAGTCTGAGGAAAAAGCGAAGCAAAGGACGCTCGTGTTCAACAACGCAGCACATTACTACCTCTACAACCGGCTAGTCGACTTTCTGAGCAGCCGGGACGTGGTGAGCCAGCAGATGGCCGAGGTGCTCAGGGTGTGCCAGCAGGGCGAGGTGGTGATGATCCGAGATGCCCTTTACAGGCTTGGAGTGGCACAGCTTAACAGAGAAGATGAGGACAGGGAGCACATGGGAGAGGAAGAAGAGGGAGACGCAGACGCTGTAGCTGTGGACGATGTGGTGCTAGAATAGAATAGACATAGAGGCGTTTGTACTCAAACACTGAGATTTTTTAAGAAGAGGATCTTCAAGAATAAGTTATAATATGAAAATCTGAAACAGTAATATTTATTGTCAGTATGTGTGTTAATGAAAAAACTGTGGTCATTTTCATATTAAAGATAACCACTCAGAGTAAGAATTAACAACTTTTATTATAACCCTGATTGTCCAAATTTTTACATATTTATAACATTGTAGATCATTTAAAAGGTGTAACTAAGTGTATAACCCAGTGTTTGTTTTTTTCCAGTTTTTCCTTTTAACATGCTGCCTTAAATGTACAGATAATCAAGTAACCGATTACTAGCCAACACTAATTTAACAAACATTAATGATCATTACTAAAGCATTATATTCAGCCTCATTTGCTCCATTTCTTTAATTAAAAAAAAAAATTGTCTTTTAAACAATGCCATAATGACAATCATATCAACGAGCGTGTCAATAGCTCTTAAAATGAATAGAAAGTAAACATGCAACAACGCATTAAACCGGTAAATTGCAGCTCTAGTAAATAGAAAAACCTTCAAAGCTTTGCAATGTTTTCTTGACTTTTTTTTTTGAATAGCTTATGACAAACTTGCACAGAAATACAGACAAAAATGTCTCTTCTGCCAGGGAATGAGATATAATAAGACATTCAGCAAAACAGTTACATAGCACTTTAAAAAAAAAGACATTTAAAATAGTTAAGTGTAACAGACCACCTTTGACTAAACCGAGAGTGCTTATGAGGACAAACACATTATTTACACATGGCAGTGTTTGCTTGGCAGTGCTACATCAAATACACAAACATAATATACAGGTAAATTGATAAGGCATAGAGACAATAAGAAATATCTTATATAAAAAACAAAAAACTGAGGAATCATCTTATAAACAAATTGATTTTAAAAAAAGATGAGTTTTTTTTTTTTTGCTTTTTAGTTTTGTTGAATCACAGCTCAAACATTTTGTTAAATAGTGTTATTGATTGTATTATCCAAATATACAAAGCAATTATTGGATTAAATGGATTTGCATAATGTAATATTATAAGTAACACTTATAAACAAAGTAAACCTGTTTCACTGTTTTCCACTTTTCAAGACCAGACTGAGAATAATGTGGAAGTAAACTTCGCAAGCTTGCTTCTAAACTGGAAGATGGAAACGCTGAATTGGCTTTTCTTCCATACATTCAATGAGGAACTGCTATTTAACACACAAACAAGTCAGACAAGGGTTGTGACTTCTACAAACCTGCCACGAAACAGGTTGCAGGCAATTATAAATATAGGCCTTATTTTAAATCTAAAATAAGCTCTAATTACTGAGGGGTGGATGTGTTTCCTGTAAGTATAAGGCTTTCAATGTAACTTTTCCTTAGATCATAGTTCATTCTGGCCCCTTAGCAGAACTGGTAGTTGTTGGGCTTCACCAGGGGCTGCTCTTCTTCCACCTGTTCACATGATTCCTCATCACGTTTGGTGGTATCACAGGCCTCCAGCTGCTCTTCATCCAGTTCTTCCATCTGCACATTCTGATACGGAGTCTGTGGGCAGAGAAAGAAACTTTAAACTAAAAGCTCTAATTTACTTCAATCCTAAATAAGACCACTAATTTTGTGCATGTCATGTTGAAAAATGACTGGCATTGTTTTGTAACAAAGAATCATTGAGTGAACTACAGTAAATCATGTTAAGTAAGCTGAGGAAACAGTACAATATACATTTATAGAAAACAAGTACGCTCTCCTTCATTTCTTTTCCGTCCCTGCAGCACAGAGAAACAAGGTTCTACATATATAAAGCTCCGGCCCTTCAGTTGTAGAAATGCACAAAACTAGTATAGCCTGGAGCCTATCCCAGGAGACTTGGGGCACGAGACGGGGTACACCCTGGACCGGGCCAATCCATCGCAGGGCACACACGTATACACACACTCATTCACATACTACGGGCAATTTGGGGACGCCAACTAGCCTAATCTGCATGTTTTGGGACTGTGGGAGGAAACCGGAGTACCCGAAGGGGAAACCCATCAAGCACGGGGAGAACATGCAAACTCCATGCACACAGAGACGGAAATCGAACCTGGACCCTGGAGGTGTAAGGCGTTCCGCTCGGCACATTGTACATCCCAATGAATCAATTTTATTATAGTTTTCATGTTTGGGAACTTAATATAATCCTTCATAGACTATGTTAGTAAATCAGCTGGTGTTGTCAAATCCATCCATGTCTAGCCTGAAGCCTATCCCAGGGATCTACCACACCGATTCATACACTATGAGCAACTTGAAAATTGCAATCAACCTAGTCTACATGTCTGTGTACTGTGGATGGAAACTAGAGTATCCAGAGGAAGCTATCGAATTTGCATGGTTTATACAGTACATGTAAATCAGACACTTTCCAGCAGTCGGTCTATGCACTTCAAGACCATACTGGTAACAATTTGTCCAAGCAGTAAGACAATAAGAAAACTGTATAATTAAGTATTTGTATGATTTTTCTGACAGCAGGGTAGCTCACACGCTTTTTATGATTTTACATAAACAAAAACTTGCCCTTGTTGCAGGTAAAACTTAAAGAAAGGCTTTTTAAACATTTTTTTTTATTCATAATAATATAATTAAATTGTGCACCATGTTTCATAAGTGTTTTGCTGAGATCGCATGTGAGCCACTGAACTATTCCACATTTCCACTACTTACCTGATCTGGTATTTCTTCCAGCAGCCTCTCGATAAGCTGGGTGATCTTGCTGAAAGTTGGCCGCTCTGTGGGTTCAAGGTTCCAGCACATTTTCATGATGTTGTACCTAAGCACAGAAATGATTGAAATCTGAATAAAACCGACAAAAAAAAAATCAAGTAGGATATTTATTGAATCAAGGTATCGTTCGTGAACTCACAACAGCCAGAACTGTTGGGAACATGAGATTCTCTTAATGTTTGAATTCTGAGTAAAGTAGGATGTCATGTAGGATTAAAAAAGAAAATCTGTAGGACGTTTGCAGTAATTTTCGGATTATGATAGGATTAGCAAGAGATGTGACTGTAGGAAACATATATTCATCTCTCTTTTTTACAGGAGTAAAACCTGTAATCTACACAGGTGCAGGTGTTTGTGAAGGACCAGGAAAGTTAAATGCAGTTTATCCGAATCTGGATTTGTCTTATTGGCCTTCAAGATACATGCTGTCTGTGAACATGTTTGTATGTGTTTGTATAGAGTAAATTCTTAACTGTTTAGTTCTTTAACATGAAGTAAAAAAAAAAAAATTGCAGAACTAATTCAGGCGACGAAAAGATAAAGAGATGCCAAGCCGCCGAGCTCCAATGAGTCAGCCATGCTAATACATTACTCATATAAGTGGTTTTAGGAAGCAAATGGACTGTGTTCGCCAAGCTTAGCCATAGATAATTCAGACGCACTATTGCTTCTTGTACTCCACTATTAGTCATGCTATCGTTTCTTCTTTTTAACCTACAGGTTTTCTGGTGTGTCTTACAAAATCACAAGCTGTATGTGTCTGTGGGTGGATGTGTTATACAGTATATATAACTTTAAGTACAGGTACACAGTTCAAACACTTAGCCCTTAATGAGTTTGAAAAGACATTTACATCTCGGGTGGGGCGAAGTCAGGACGGGACATCTGATAGCCAGACTTTATCATCTTATAGAATTTGGAGTCCACCAGGATGTTTGGATATGGGCTTTTACCTGCAAAACAATAAGCAGAGGAGATAGTCAAGAATACATTTGAGTAGAGGCAACATGCTGTCTGAGTGTTAGGAGAAGTGCGGATAGTGACAAAACAGTTCATTCATCTACAATGCCTTGAGAAAGTATTCACCCCTCTGTGAACTTTTTCTATATTTTATAATGTTGCAAGCTAGGGATTAAAATGCAATTAATCAATTGGATTGTTACCATTTGATTTATGCAGAATGCATAGCATTTGAAAATAAAAAAGGACATAAATGTTATTTAAACACAAAAGAAAATGTATTGGTTGGATTACTAGTTATCCACTTGGGTCAAAACTTGGCAGAACGACCCTTGTTTGCAAGTACAACATGACTCTTTAATACGCTGTAATCTGACACATTGTGTACTATTATGTTGATTTCACCAGTTTATGAAGTTCTATTAAATACTTTGTACATTGTTATGAAATTCAGCAATGAGCCACCCAGCAAAACCAGTGTATAGTCCTCCCTCATCGTCCATACAACTTTATCCTGCATTCAGGGTCACGGGGGGTCTGGAGCCTATCGCAGGAGACTTAGGGCATGAGGCCATGTACACCCTGGACAGGGTGGAAACCAATCACAGAGCACACACATACACACTCACACGCTCATTCACAACTCTTGGGCAATTTTGGGAAGGCCAATTCTGCAGAAAATCTGAATTCCGTGAACTTGTTCTTCAATAAACCTCCATAAAAGTGCAACCACAGCTGAGGAAACTTCTAGAAAAGGTTTAAATTCTTGCTCCAAAGCATGTTCTTCCGAAACAGGAAATATGTGGTTCTAACTATGTGGAACTAACTGGCGTGCTGAACGTCACTGACTTGACCGAGGCAATGTTAGCACAATGACCATCTCTCAGACCTGCTCAAGTTGAATTGTTGTGGTGTAATTTTTGTTGACGCATCAGTTTAAACAGGTGGTGGTACATTTTAGTGTTATGTTAGTAAGTAATTGTGAGGTAATTATATAATTTCTGTAAAGTGGGGCAAAAAAGTATTTAGTCAGCCACCAATTGTGCAAGTTCTCCCACTTAAAAAGATGAGCGAGGCCTGTAAT